>JTDE01003865.1:23709-69915 GCA_014338405.1 Paragonimus skrjabini miyazakii | reverse complement strand
TCGACGAGCGATTAAACCGGAAGTGTTTGACACACGTGTGCGTTCGGATTCGCGCCGTAGTCACATGGCATGCAGACAAACAATCGGACAACATGCATCATGCGAACTTTCTTAGTAGCCTAGGTACAATATGTAACTATGAGTTTTGGAACTATTTTACACATCATACCGCAGGCGGGCAAGTGAAATCTCCAGGTCGCTACAAGGTCACCACGTGGAGAGATGGTCAAACTTCTGCAGTTTTGAACCTTGTTATAACAAGAAACCCCAACGACGTTTCGGACTTGAAGGTCGGCGCACCATTGGGCAAGAGTGACCATGAAATCATACGTCTGGAGTTTAGTTATGTCTACGCCAACCCCCTGTCAAATATCGTAGATCCTTTAGAAGCATGGATATACAACAACTAAGGTCGGATGCGAAGAAGTTGAGTTGGATAGATTATCATGGTGCCAATGATTTCAACAAAGCTTGGGCCATAAGTAAAGATAATCTTATGCAACTAACGGACACGCATGCACCACTAGGGTCGAAAAGGCACTGAGACGCAAAAGGGAAGCCTGGGCTGTATACAAACAGTCTGGGGGTACATTAGGTTTTGTCGATATAAGGCGGCTAGTAAGAGGTATTCTGAGGTACAAAATGAATGCAAGAAAAAGTTTGAAATGAATCTGGCAAATAACCATAATAAAAACTCTAAAGCATTCTTTAGCTATGTCCAGGCCAAAGGGGCCATTAGGAGAGGACTGAATGGCATTGTTGATACTGACGGCAATGTTATCGAATCACCACTACAAAAAGCAGAGGCTTTTCGCCGGTTTTTCGAGACAGTACATATTCCGGACTCTGGACCTACCACAGTGGGACTCAGCACAGGGACTGCAAGATAGCCAATGATGGAGGAAGTTGAAATAAGAGAGAAGGAGGTTAAGGATTGATTGGATAAGCTAGATGTGAATAAGGTGATGAGACCGGACTGTATCCATTCAAGGATACTAAGGCCTCTCAGTGATGTTTTACAGGAGCCTCTCACCGTGTTGTTTAATCTTACCTAACAGAAGGCCATCATCCCAGATGACTGGAGGAAAGCAGGGGTTATACCCATCCGTAAGGGGGGTAAGTAGCATGAAGTGGGCAACTATCGACCAGTAGGTCTCACATCAGTTGTCCTGAAACTGCTGAAAAGAATTATTAAAGATAGGATTGTAAGACACCTTACTGAAAATAGGCTTCCCTTTGCAGACCAACATGGATTTGTGAGGCATAGGTCTTGTCTCACCAACCTAATTTGCTTCCTCGATGAGATCACAGAGAGGCTGGATAGGGGAGAGAAAGTTGAGGTTTGCTACTTGGACTTCAGGAAGGCATTCGATTCCGTGAACCACCGATTGCTGGTCCTCAAATTGGGGACCTTTGGTCTTTCTTCAAGACTGGTAGGATGGATACAGGACTTCTTGAGAAGTCGCACCTTTCATGTAGAGGTAACAGGTAACAGAAGGTGCAGTAGTTAGTGGGGTACCTCAGGAATCAGTGCTTGGACCACTACTATTTTTAATGTTCATCAGTGATCTCACCAACAACCTGAAGTGGCCCTGCTACATCTTCGCTGATGATGTGAAGGTTGTAGGAAATCCTGACAACACGAGCATGCAGGAGGACTTGAATACTGTTCAGAAGTGGTCGAGTGAATGGCACCTACCCTTGAATGTAGACAAGTGTAATCAGCTGCTTGCTGGGGAACAGCCAGGAACAGCCAGATATTTTGGCAAGGAGGGGGAGAAGAAAGAGCTGAGAAGGGCAGAAACAACTAAGGACCTGGGAGTGCTCATTGAGGGGAACTTCAAAAGTTTCTAAATAGTGTATAGAGACGGTGCGAAAAGGTAATAGAGCACTGTATATGCTGAGGAAAACGTTCGCGACAAGGAGTCCGGAGGTGTTGTTGCCGCTTTATAAAGCTTATGTTAGGCCTCATCTGGAACACTGTGTGCAGGCTTGGAGCCCGCATATGATAAAATACATGAATATACTTGTGAAGGTTCAGAGAAGTTTTACAAGGTTGCTTGAGGGAATACGAGATAACTCGTATGAAGACAGTCTAAGAAAATTTGATCTGTTTTCTCTTGTGCAAAGGGGGGTTAGAGGAGACTTGATAGAAACCTACAAGATTCTTAAGGAAATAACCGGAGTTAAGGCGAAATCTCTGTTCTGCCTGCATACAAACTCACACCTCCGAGGCCACAGTCTCAAGTTAGAGAAGAAGAGGGTTGCTACATCGATTAGAGTTAACTTCTTCGTATTTTGAGTCACCATTGGTTGGAACGTGCTTCCACAGAGTGTAGTATCCTCTGATAGTGTGACAGAGTTCAAAAGAAAGGTAGGTGAATACTGGCCATCTTTCTTCCCGGACCTGTTGTGAGGGTTTAGTTTGGGTGTTTCCAAATTACTTTCCTTGTCATAGATTTAAGTTAGTCAACTTTTCATCTCTGTTTGCTATTATTGTTATCTCTTTTAAATCTTATTCATTGTTTTTATTTTATTTACAAAGTTAGTCTTAGCATCTGAAAGCATAGGTTATAAGAATCAAATCCTCATTGGTCTTACACTTAATCCTTGTTTCACGTCATTTCAATGGGAGGATAAACTTGTGTGTATCGGTAGTAGCTGTAAACTTGTATTCTGATGGCACTGATGGCTTGAACTCAGTTTTTATCTGGTAGCCCTCATACTAACTCATGGAAATAAAGAATCTCTTCTCATTATCGTCGCAACACCGGGCGCCCTCAATAGCTCACTGGTGCAAGAAACTGGATAATTTCTGGCTGAAGCCGTTCCGTCATGGAAACTGGACTGAACTGAACTGCTCTAGACTGTCTCCCGTCTGCGCAGCGTTTCTCCCATCTTCTCATTATGGGTGACTTCAACGCATAGCTGCCTCTGATGAGGACTCTGACTCCGGATTTTCGAAATCCCTGGCAATGTTGATCCAAGAGAAAGCCTGGACACAACATGTCGAACTACCTCCAGGGGACTGTCCAAGACAGATACCCTCACTGCTTGACCTGGTTATCACAAATGAAGCTCATGTGGTAGCTGGAGTGGTCATCAAATCACCGCTGGGGCATAGTGACCACATGTTACTTGTTTTTGATTTCATCTGTTACTGGTTCCAAAATGCCACAACAAAGACTTCATTCAGAAATTTCCAGAAAGCCGACTTTGACGCACTGAAGACATTCTTAAGTACACTCAAATTTGTGTCTAATTCAGTGAACACAAACTTTCTTTTAAAGTTGCCATTCACGAAACTAATGAGGCATTTGTTCCTCGCAAACTGTGGAAGTCCTCATCTCGCTCACCGTTTACGCGGAACATTCGTTGTCTATTCTCTAAGCAGAAACTAACGGGCAAGCCGGAGGATCTGGAAGCCTTTCGTTGTGTACGAAACAGGTGCAGGCGGGAAATCCGTCAATATACCCAACAGGTACAGTCAAAAATTCTACTGGTATCTCGGGAGAGTAAGAATTTTCTTTTCAAGTACATGCGTCGCTAGAGAAAAACTGAGCTCTCAGCGCTTTCTCTGCGGTTTCCCGATGGGGAAACCTACTCCAACTCTCAGGTGGTTGCTGAGATATTCAGAGAATACTATTCAGCAGTCTACACTGTCGTTCTGGCAAGCTGGCATCCGATTCTCCCGAGGAGAAATTTCCAATACCCACTCGTAACAACTGAATTCTCTGTGCTCGACGTCCAAGATCTCTTGGTTAAGACCAACCCCTATAGTGCAATGGGACCAGACGGGATCCATCCTCGGATCCTAAAAGAAGCGGCCCTCGGTTTGGTGGTGCACCTCCATAGTCTGTTTAAACAGACACTTCGGACCAGCACTCTTCTGGAGGCATGGAAAGAGACCATTGTCACACCTATATTTAAGGCAGAAGATCGTCATTCCCATGCGAGTTATCGGCCGATCAGCCTCACCAGCATCCCATGCAAGGTAATGGAGGGCCTGTTAAAACGCGCCATCCTTAAGCATTTCTTCCCGAATAATCTTTTCTCTTCTACTCAGCATGGCTTTCTTCCCGACCGGTCATGCATAACCAATATGTTTATCTTCATGGATAGCCTGACAGATGCCAAAGACAATGGCCATATCTCGGACGCCATCTTTTTCGATTTTGTCAAGGCATTCGATCGTGTCCCACACGGCCCACCTGTACATAAGCTAGAAACCTATGGGATTCAAGGCGAGGTTCTTAGCTGGATTACATCCTTTCTTGGTAACAGAACTTTTAGGGTAAAAACCGGATCGGACCTTTCCTCTCCTTCTCCGATCTCCGCTGGAGTTCCTCAAGGTTCCGTGCTCGGTCCGTTGTTGATTCTAATATACATCAATGACCTTCCCGATCTTATTTCTGCAATACTCTCCTTTATGCTGACGATTTAAAAATCTGGAATGCTTTTGATCCCAGTGCATTGCAGATTGACCTCGACCGTATTAAAGGCTGGTCAGAAGACTGGAGTCTCCCTCTAAACGACAATAAGTGTGCACATATGTCGCTTGGAGGAGACTCGGGGAACCTATTCGTGATCCATGGTGCACAAAGTTTAACGGATATCACGAAAGTTGACCTTAGAAAGACCTCGTGATTTGGCTTTCGACTAGTTTATCCTTTTCTTATCACTACCAGATGACCGCCAAAAAGGGATTTGGGACTCTTGGGATGATAGAAAGAACCTTTCCCCGAACAGACAAGCATGCATTTCAATCGCTCTATGGAGTCTATATAAGACCATTGCTTGAGTACGCAAATCAAGTCGTATACACCGGCTTGAAGAAGGACATATTCGCCATCGAGCGTGTCCAGCGAGTAGCCACCAAAATGGTCACTGGCTTGCGGCATTTCTCTTACGAGTCTCGTCTTGAAATTCTTGACCTTTATCCACTTGAATTTCGAAGACTCCGCGGCGACTTAATCCTCACGCACTTCTTCTTCAGCACAGGACTCGTGCACCAGTTATTTACCACAGCAGTTGATAACAGTCGAAGAGGTCACGATAAGAAGCTCTATAAGCTTCGACCCCGGATCTTTCTTAGACAAGTTCTCTTATAAGGTTATCAACCATCAGAACGACCTTTCACTGGAGGTTGTCAGCTGTTCTAGAGATAGCCTCAAAGTGTTATTAGATTCTCACGTGCTTAAGAAGTTGTTAGATTAGTATTTTACTCTGTTTTGCTAAATTAGTGTTTTACTCTGTTCTCGGTATTCTCTGTAACCCCCAAGAGTGGTACTACACCCTATTTTCAATGACTGCCTTTTAGGTCAACAGAAAACCGCTGACATCTAAACGGACAAATTGACTGGATCCAGGTGACTTGGGCCCCCAACCTCGAACCCTCGAACAAATCGCTGAAACTCTCGATTGTGGTTCCACCAGATTAAGGTATTCTTTACTGCCAGGCGGATAACATCAGAGAAAATAAGATTATCATATGTGGTGCAGTCTCTTCCCTTTGATATCGCAGAAGTGGGAGATATGCTGGAGCCAGTCCCGTCCAATTTCCCGTATACCATTTTAAAAGACGCCATCATAAAACGGACTGGGGAGTCAGAGGTTAAACTGTTATGTGGTTTGTTCAACTCAGTGGAGCTAGGAAATCGGTCCCCATCCCAATTGTTACGTTGAATGAGAGGTATTTTGGGCCCGCGGAAGCTTGATGATGCCATCTTGAGGCAGTTGTGGGTGGGAAACCTGCCGTCTGCGGTGCAGCACATTCTGGCCGCCACGGACGAGGATAGTTCAGTCGACAAATCGGCAGCCCTTGCGAACAAGGTTTCGGAGACCTTCCCCTCACAACCGGTGTGCGCCGCAACCATAGCTGTTCTCACGTCGTCCTGTTCTGTCTCAACTACTGATGATAGCCTAACACTGTTGACAGAGATGTGCCATCGTATGGGCAGTATGGCTATGCAGATCAATTAGCTGAAGAGGCATCCACCCAGAAGCCGTACACGATCT
Source organism: Paragonimus skrjabini miyazakii (assembly GCA_014338405.1). Lineage (NCBI taxonomy): Eukaryota > Metazoa > Platyhelminthes > Trematoda > Plagiorchiida > Troglotrematidae > Paragonimus > Paragonimus skrjabini miyazakii. Next base: position 63,897 of record JTDE01003865.1, on the reverse strand, counting down.
AACTCCCGCAGTCCATCAAGGCGGTGTTGGTACCACCAAAACTTTCGGCACAGACCGAAGTGCACCCAGACGTGCACACTCCGAATTCGCCACACACCACCATCAAACCGGTAGGCTAGCCAGTAACGGCGACGACTGTCGCTGGCCCAGCAGATATTAGTCGCCTATTTTTCATCGGAGATCGACCGACTGGCTTGCGGTTCCTTATCGATGCGGGAGCCGAGCTCAGCATCATTCCACCGCAACCCAATGATCGAATTCAGTCTGGCCAGTACACTTCACAGGCCGCAATTCAAAGTCGCAGCGAAACTTTCGGAGAACGCTCTCTCACTGTCGACCTCGGCCTCCGGTGATGTTTTCGATGGATATTCCTGCTTGCCGACGTTCAAACGCCACTCATCGGTGTCGACTTCCTGACACATTTTAACCTTTCCGTTGATATCAAGAGGCGTAAGCTAATTGACAACACTACCACATGCGCAGTAAATGGTATCCAGTCGAAGATCGCATCGATCAGCATCCGGCCTGCTCTTCCACCAACACCGTCTTTCTCAGCACTGCTGACAGATTTCCCTTCGTTCACTCGACCATGTTCACATACCGTGACGGTTAACCACAATGGTACATGCGGTCCTCCGATTTTTGCTCGTCCACGCCGTTTACATCCGGACAAACTCAAAATAGCCAAGGCTAAATTCGAACATATGCGTCAGTCAGGCATAATTCGGCTTTCAAACAGCCCTTGAGTGACACTATTACACATGGTACCAAAAAAGTCTCCGGGTGATAGGCGGTCTTGCGGTGATTAACGTGCTCTCAACAATTGCATTATCCCGGACGGGTACCCTATACCACATATCCACGATTTTTCTCTAGGGCTCGCTGGTGCTATTATTTTCTCTAAAGTAGACCTAGTACGCGCCTTTTATCACATGCCGGTCGCCGAAAAGAACATTCCGAAAACAACTATCACAACACCTTATGGACCTTTTGAGTTCACGTGGATGCCCTCCAGGCTCCGTAATGCGGCCGAAACATTTCAGCGACTTATGGACGAATTGTTACGTGGACTCCCTTTCGCGTACGTCTACATGGATGATGTTTTGCTAGCTAGCCGCCCAAACGAGGAGCACTTTTTTCATATTCGTGCTGGTTTCGATCGTTTCGCGCATTATAATATTAAAATCAACATCGACAAGTGTGCCTTCGGAGTTAACTCATTAGACTTCCTGGAACATCGCATTGACCAAACCGGCATCACACCTCTGCCAAATAAAGTTGAGTCTATCTCAACTTTTCCGATTCCCACTACGATGACACAACTCCGACGATTTCTCGGCATACTTAACTATTATCGACGTTTCATCCCTCATTGCGCGGACATTTTAAAACCTCTGACAGACCTGGTTGACTCCAAACGTAAATCAATTGAACTCTCACCCGAAGCCAAAGCAGCTTTCTCAGCGGCAAAGGAAGCCCTATGCCACGCCACTAAACTATGCTTCATCAGTTGCGATCCAAACGCCCGTCTCTTTCTCACCACGGATGCATCAAATGCTGCCGTCAGCGCAGTCCGTAAATGGTGAACAACAACCCTCTACCTTTTTCTCCCAAAAGCTTCAACCAACACAGACTAAGTATAGCACGTTTGGACGTGAACTACTGGCTATTTATTTGGCGATCCGTTACTTTTGGCACCTTTTGCAGGGCCGATACTTTGTCGTGCACACAGACCACAAGCTTTTGGTATTTGCTTTTCACGCCAAACCCGATCGGTACTCCCCGCGTAAAAACAGACATCCGGACTACATCTCCCAATTCACCACGGATATCCAACACCACGTAGCTATGTGGTGACGCTAAAATCGTTGCCGATGTTTTATCACGTCCTGACGTCAACTTAGTCTGATCGTCATCTTCTTTCAATTTGTCTGAAATGGCCCCAGCCCAGCAGTACAGTGAGAACATGAAGGACGTTTCCATTGGTAAATCCTAGACATTATCTGCCATCCCCCTGCCGACGCAAGCTGGTGACATTCTGTACGGTACTTCAACGGGCACACACACGTTTTGTCTCACTTTCTCACCGATGTATTGTTTTTAATCATTTCCACTGTTTATCTCACCGCAGAAAACGCGGCACATTGAAATTGATTGCACAACGCCTTGTTTGGTCCTCTACGAATAAAGTTGTCCGCCTCTGGTCACAACAGCTTATCGGGTGCCAAAGTAGCAAAGTGCACAGGCATACGGTTACCACACCTGGCACATTCTCCCAGCCCGACGCCCGTTTTTCCCATGTATACCTTGACATTGTTGGACCATTACCACCCTCCAGCGATTGTATATATATACTGATCGCAATCGGTCGATTCATCCGTTGAGTTTTAGCTGTGTCCATTAGAGGTGTTTCGGCGGAGACAGTCGCTAAAACCTTCTTGGAACATGGATCGCTAAATTTGGTGTGCCATCTACAATCACTACGGATCGGGACACCCAGTTTCAGTCTTCCCTTTTTCACAACTTCACGCTGTTGTAGAAAAGCTTTACTCCTCCCATTCCGTGCGCTACACACAGGACGCTTGCTGTTTGTACACTTTCTTGTTCCCCTGTCGTGGTGATGTACAGAATGCTGCACTGTTTGTTGTTTTCTGATTTTAGATGAGACCCAACTGTGAAAAGTCAGGGCTTCGTCGCTGGATCCCACCTAGTTCTGAATGTGATCGTCAAGAGCTTAAACGCATGGTGACCAATGGCTTGCACAAAGACCGTGAGCACTACTTGGTCGAACAATCGAAAGAGATCGAAAGAGCCCTTATATGGGAAGGACAGTGGGGCTTCTTTCCTGATTCGTGGTTGTGTTGGCCGTTGAACCGGCGCAAGCGAGACTATATACGAAAAAGATGGTTCACTTGTCACCAGTCACTCGCACTAACTTGACAAGTGAGCTGAACATTTTGGGTACTAGTTCAGCTGGCCTGAACCAGATCATATGGACGACGGGACCCGAATGATCAGTTGTTGAGCTCCCTCTGCTGGAAGTAAGAATGGCTCTGGAGCTTGAGTTGTTGAATCATAACAACAAGGCTCCTGGACCAGATCTCTTCTTTTCTTCTCTGCTCAACGAGGATGGTAGAGAGTTTGATATCAGAACTGACAAAACCCCTTCAGATCATTTGGGAAACCGAAGAGGTACTTCGTAAATGGTGTTTATCAACAGTAATCCCTGTTTTCAAAAGACGGCCTGAACTACATGTGACTACCACAGAGACATCAATTCAGTGTCTGTTGCGTCCAAGTTACTCCCTGGCCTAATTTCGCACCGGCTAACTATGCCCAGAGATAGTCAGATACACGAAGAACAGGCAGGAGTTGGATCCGATGGAGAGTGCGTTGATCACATTTTTAACCTGAGACGGATATTACAACATCGACACTCATATAGGCAGCCGACGACCATGGTTTTCTTACACCTAAAGGCTGTTTTCGATTCGGTTGCTCGTATCTTTCTTTAGAACTGCCTTCTTCGCAAAGAAGTACCAGGGAAATAGGTAAATCTGTTGGGATCACTGTATGCTCACTCTGCAAGCACGGTTTATAAGTAACTGTCTCGGGCGTTCATCATTTCTAGCAGTGTTCGTCAAGGATATCCGTTTTTTTCAAATTTGCCATGGTCGACATTCTGAAAGTTGCATTTGAGGAATCCAGTGAGCTTGGTGTTGAGCTCCTTCCTGGAGCAAGATTGACCGACCTGGTGTGTGCGGATGACATGTCTTACTTAGCTCCTCTGCCGAAGACATGCGGACCATACTGAATAAGGCTAGTGACCGAGCTGGTTTTTATGGAACGCGCTTTATACCTTCAAAGTGTGAAGTGCTGCTTCAAGACTGGAGCATTTTCACCCCTACTTCCTTCATTGCAGGTAATCCGCCTGAAACTGTGGACAGTTTCACATACTTGGGCAGCATTATCTCGTCAGCCTGTAATATTGCTAATGAGATACCAGCGAGTTGCCTTTGGCAGCCTGCGTTATCTGTGGCGTCGAGAAGACGTTCGGTTTTCGCTTAAAGAAAGGAAGCCTAATGTTTGTGTACGTTCTGTTTTGTTCTATGGTTAGAGAAACGTGGCCTGTTCGCAAGGAAGATGTCAACCGACTCGCTGTGTTTGACCATCGTTGTTTCCGCCAATTAGCTCACATTGACTGGACTGATCGCGTGAGCACTGTTGCAGTTCGCCGACGCGTATTCCGGAACGCTCGGGATGCTTGATCAATAGATCGACTACTCACTTTGCACCGCATCCGATGGTTGGGTCACGTACTCCGTATGCCATCTGATCGTTTACCGTACCTCGGCATTAAATACTGAGACAACCAGCAGTTAGGTGAAACCGCATGATTGTCAGGCAACAACGTGGTCACGAAATATAAAGACCCTGACTGCTCCATTGAGCAAAGTGGGTATGTATTGCCTGTCTGGCTGGGTTCCTCGTGGCCACCTAAATCGCTATTTGGAAACGCTATCCAAGATGGCGGTCTGCTGCAGTCAATGGCATACCTGCAACCATACCATTTCAAGTTGTTCCGCTTAGTCTTCTTTTATTAATTTTCGACCTTATTAGTAACGTTTTTTTTCTAGGACGTCCCACTTCATTGTTGAGGTGAGCGGCGGCCCGAACCACAGTACCATCTGGTCAGGCTCATGGCTGTTGATGATGATGCAAGTAATCTTGGCTCAAACCCTCAACCAACCGTCTACTGAAATAGAAGCGGACTTTTTTGGATGCATTTCTTCTTAAAGGAGATGACGCTTCACACTTAGCTTACAACTGTTTTCGTAATCTATGTGCAGCAACCGTACGCGCCGATCGCAGGGTTCACCAAGTTTCACTTGCACGATCCTATCTTTTCGCACGTACACAGTTACGGTCAATGGCGAGCTGCCAGGCAATTCTCATCTAGTGTGCCACAAGGTTTTATACTGGATCTTTTATTATTATTAGCCTACGTTAATGAACTCCCAAGTGTAACTTTCCTTTTGTAATGTATGCTGATGATACAAAGCTCTGGCGCATTTTACGCAGCGTTGAAGACGCAACGAATTTCCAAAGAAACTTGGATGTTCTGCATCTATGGTCAGTAGAAAATTGACTACTCTTCAACACGTCCAAGTCAGATTATGCACATTCGTCATCACAGTATTAGAATATACCGCATCGGTGGCGTTACTCTGGCCGCTTTTCTCCAAGAGCACCACCTAGATACCTTTGTTATAGCAGACCTCTCTCTAGTACCAACGTTATGCTGCTGGTGAATAAGACCGGCAGCAGGCTGGCAATGTTCGACAGGGTTCTCTGGAGTTTCAAAACCGATACCTTCTCACGCATCTATAGCACACTGATAGAGACAATCCTGGGAGTCAACCTTCAGGCATATGCATCGTACTGGAAGAAAGACGTAACTGCTCTAAAGGCTATCCAGAGGAGGGCCACTAAGAGTTGAGGGTCTGTTTTCCTCTTCGTATGAGGATCGTCTGTCAAAACTGAAACTAGTTCTCTTAGCCTACAGGCATTTGAGAGGCGACCTTATATTAACATACAAAATCCTATGCTCTCTGAGTCATCCCAACAAAAACTTTTCCATAATCGCCGATACAGTGAGTCTCAGGGGCTATAAGCACAAGGTTTCTACACCGCATAAAAACCTCTTATAAAGACGACAGTTTTGCCATCCGAGTCTGTTCGGCATGGAACGTACTACAGGCGACGACTGTCCTGGTACCATTAGTCGATGCACTCAAGACGCAGCTGGACGACTGAATTGTCCCAGGATGGTCATTGGCAGTTGGGCACATGTAACCTTGTGTACCTTTATTGTCATTTCCTTTATCTGTCCTCTTCTCTTTACGTTCTACGTACAGTGTTTTCTTCTATTATTCCATTGGTGTACAACAGAACGGCGCAACCTTTCTAGGTGCTTGGCTGTTACTAGGTGTTTCCGCACTCAACGCACCTCATACTCTCACCACTTCAACTGTTCACGTAATCGGATCAGACGGACAACAATCTGACTGTCAAACTGAGATCGAATCTGTTGCGGAGCCATACACCCGTGCTATTGATTCATACCGGAATTTTTAATGGATAAGATGCCAGCTAGTCGTCTGCCACAGTTAGCACTCTACCGATGCGGCGGCCGACTGATGTAAGGTGCGAGATGACCAGATGATGACCTTACGTAGAGAAATGTAGTCGTTCACCAAGGGGTTGACCACTGTTGGTCATGTTCGTCTCTCAGCCTGGGGGTCTTGCGACTCACAGAGTCGGGGCCTGGAGACGTTTGGTGAAATGATGACAAGTCGAGCTCAGTAGCGTAGATGTTGTCGTTGCTTGACCGAGTTGTTCGTGAAGTAAGTGCACTCAATGACGCGGGGCAGTGAAAGCCGCAAGGAAGCTGTCTTTTTGTCGATGCCTTACTTACATTTATAACTCGGTAGTTTTTCTGCGAGGTGTAGGCGTCTTGTTGTTGAATGTTTGAATATAGACGAAGCTACTTTTGGTAGTTAGGTTCTTTCTTTTCCCCCTTCTTTTCTTCTCTTTGTATACAGGTTTTTTTTACTGGTTGTGTGGGAACGACTGATGTATTGCTATCCACGATAATGATGATGACCAAAATATCTGGAGGCGGATAGATTACACAAGTATAATACTCTCGGCTCCATAAAAAAATCAATAAATTAAGGTGAAATTCTTCAGGGCCAATCAAGGTCTGCATTTTGTGTAAGGCGCAGTTGAAACTAGCTAGCAAACACAGATTGAGCGCGAGTTTTGTAACCTAGCGTGCTTCTGTGTTAGCACCATTTTGGTTTGTGTAAGTCGTGGGCACGGCTTACTGGGGCTCTGACTCATGCTTGTTCATGTTGTCTGCTTTCACAAGTATGTCGCTGGGATCCCTACTTCGCCCTCCACCAGTTTCTCCACAAAAGTTCGCGAGCTTACTCAAGAAACTCAAAAGAATGGAACATACCGGTGGGACACGAAATCTTTCTTTTGAAAGTGAACGCAGTGGGATTGATATAATTGAAACGTCCCAATGGCTAAGAGGATTTTCACCTGCCGGCTGGTATCCATTTGCTCTCAGTAAATATTCGGCACTTAGTGGACATGAAGTGAACATTGCTAAAAAAATGTGTGGACCCAGTTTTTGACTTGTCAGTTCAGTTCAGGTCACTGGACTCGACGGCTATTGCCAAAAATTACGCAGTTTTTTTGTACACAGCTAGTTTGATCTTCGTGTGTTGCTGTTGAGTGGTAAATTCGTGAGATAAACTACTCGAGGTTATGATGTTCACTGCAGCAATTGATTCGATGAATATTGCTTTCAGTTGACTATGTGGAGCTATGCTACTTTGACAAGGTGTGCAGTTTTTCTTCGTTTATTTGATCATATCTCCGATCCCTTTATCATCAGCTTGAGTGGATAGTTATGTTGCCCTTCTTCCTCTGTCACGGTTTCCTCTATATCTTTTCCCTTCCCGTGACTTTTTTTTTAACACAGCCGCGTGATACGACAATTATGAGTCTGCATGAGGCTTTTAGTGGCACTTGCTCTGATATTTCTTTTGTGTGCTAATCCATGGGCATTAGCCGACGGCTTTTCAGTTCCAAAAGTCCCCGTCCTCAGAGAACTGGAGCGAAACGTCGCTTTCCTTAATGGTTGTAGCATGGTGGATTTATTGGAATTCACTAATGCAAGAAACGACACCGTTATTACTCGTCACAAATCTTTTGAACTAAACGGAATCAGAAATAGCCACGACAGGATTGTAACTACTGACTTGTTACAGGAAGGCCCTTTCTTGTCATCTGCCGGTTGTTTCCAATTTCTTTGCGTTTTGTTTGCACTGAATTATTTACAATCTGTTTGCGGTACATGTAACTAGATGATCCTGTCGAGGTAGTTGTACCCAACCCTAAAATATCACTCACTGATTTGTATGAATGTCGTCAGAATAAGAAACATTTTTGGCCAAAAGTTGGGAATGTGTGTCATGTGGCCGATAGTTTATGTCCGATCCAACAAAAATCCTGTCACGCAGAGTTGGTCTTGAAACGATGTCACTGCTCGTATGTGACATTTAGAGCTAAAGTGAACGATTCGATGACCACGCTGACGAGGTTACTCGTGTCTAGCGAGCTTATAATTAACGGTCAGATGAATAACAGTCCACTGGATTTCCAGGTTGGGCGTTGGACTAAGGTTGGTTCTCCGTTCTGGAAATTTACAGCGATTTTAACTCAATGCCAACCATATCCTTGAATGCGAGCTTCTTAGCTGAAGGTTATGGTGGAGAACTCTATTCGATCTTCTGTTTGGGTCTGGGCGTCCTGACGGTTGCTGCAGTTTATCCACAAGAATGTCTTTTGTATGACCATTATTCTGGTGTAAAGTAAGTTGTCCCGTCTGCTGCATCCGTCTGAAGTGTTGCCAATTAGCGGTTGGACCACATTGCTCCTGGTGTTACTTGCACTCTTGCGCTGGTTGGCGGCTGTTTTCAAGAAGTAGTTGTTTGAAACGCGCCAGCACACGATTTCTTTTGTTCAAACCGAATCCCGGACTGATTATATCGTTGGTAATTACGATTGGCGTGACTCTACTCGGGACTGTGATCTACGGGTTCGGGCCCCGTCATGTTGACCACTCTTCTGTAGGTCTGAGCCGCTTTCACTTGCAATGTCTAAGACGCATCTTGGGTATTCGGTGGTCGGACATGGTTCCGCACACTGAGGTACTGCGGCGGGCGGGCATGAACGGCATGGAAACCATGTTGATGTTGAATCTACTTCGCTGGCTGGGTCACATTCGTCGGATGGGCGATGACCGTATTCCGAAGCAGGTGCTGTATGGACAACTGAGATCAGGTAAGCGAAATCCTGGTGGTCAAAAGCGGAGACACCAGGATGCTGTGTAGGTAAGTCTGTCACGTTGCAACATAGATTTTAGATGTTTAGAAGACTTAGCGTTGAACCGGACTGCCTGGAGGAGTACGATTCTGACGGGCGTCCGCGAGTTCAGCGGACAGTTGTTGCGTGGCGGAGAATAAAAGCGCGCGGTACGCAAGGGAACCATCGGTGCCATAGGTCGTGGTGACAGACTGTATGGCGTTGCGATGTATGCGGCCAAGAATGCGCTGTCCGCTTTGAATTAGTAGGTCACCAGCGTACTCATAGTGCACCGTCGGCGAAGAGAACGAGTTCGTTAGACCCAAGTATGTCATGTTAGTATATCCATTCTACTTTTGCTAATTATTGCATCGACCAAGACTATGGTCGTTGGGCAACTAGTCCACTCCTCTTTTCAGAAACTTGAGTGTCTGTAGTCTTCTATTCATTCTTTTCTTGAGCTTTGTTGGTGTATTGAATGATGAATCATTTGCCTGATCTTTTCGTAGTTCAACTTTGAGTTTTGTTTTTTCAAATCTATCCTCTCCGGAATGCACTAACATACACTCGTATACTGAAATGCTTCTTGTATTACACTTTACACATCTTTCTTCCTAGTGTAGGTCCTGTCATTGTGGTCTCTCTCTCTGTTTATTTTCCGAGAGATAAAGGTTTCCTTTTCGTGCTAGCCATTCAATTGGCTAACTAACATTGGCCGGCTGGACACAAAGGCCTCACTCACACACCTGCTGGTCTTATTCCTTCTGGTTTACACCGGATACGTGGTGTGTGAGTGAAACCGCAAGTGGTGCAGCGCAAGCCACTTTGGGTGATGGTTCAAAGCGCAGGCGTCCTCCGGCTTCGGTCGCTGTGACAGGCTAATCCGTTTCGGATGTTGCCAACCAAGGTCTGAGCAACCAGACAAATGTTGTGTCGCATGGCTGGGAACACCTTGGTGAAGCAAAGGCTGAGGACTTTTCTGCCCATAACTGCCTAACATTAAGGCAATTTTGTTGGATTGAGAACCCGCAAAGTGCTGGAGAACCGTAGTGCTGCTTGAAGGCTGCAGAACCGACAGTGATCAGCGTTTATTTGTCACATTCCTGCTGAGGGGGTAAGAGAGGTGATCAAATTGTAAGTTGCGCTAGGGCAACTTTTTCGTGAGGTGCTGTCAGTTAAGGAGGAGCTGATTTCAAGCGGTATGGGCGTTGCGTTCATAGCAGGAAGGCTGTCGAAGGTGGCCATGAGAATGCGAAACAGAGGGATAACTTTCACACGAATGGGTTATTTTTCTGACAAACGTAGTAACTCTTCTCCAGAAATTTCAAGAATTGTCATTGCCAATACAGTGCAACTGTGCCCTGGTCGTTGGTCATATAGCACTGTCCGGTTTGGAGCCTAATTTTCATGGGCAGATAATTGTTCTTTCACAGAGAGTTGGAATTTCTCTTAGTAAATTCGACCAAGGGGCTTGTGGAAGTGACATTCAAACCAATTTACGAAGTTTTAAGAAAATACCTATTACCACCAACAAAGTTCACTTGTTGTACCATGTCTGCGAGATTGGATGTCGTCCATCGAAGGATACTGCATTTCGGTCGGTTTATTCGTTCACACTTGGTCGCACTTTACAGAAAAGAACTATATTATGGACAGGACAATTGTAACATAAAGTGCGATGAACTACTACATGCTTTAATTGCTGTTTCTCCAATGTCAGACGTTGAATCTAAACATGACTGCAATAAAAGTTGGTATGTTCTTGAAGCTGCGGTCATCCGATGTTTGTGTGACCAACGCATCAGTTCGTAAGCGTGTATGTTTAACAGTTCCTTGTTCGCCGTCGGGACCTGAGTTGATGAACGTGTACAGTTTATGCTGCTTGGGCTGTGATATCTTTTTTTTGGGGGTGTCTCCCGCGTTGCAATTTCATCAGCGGAGTCTCGACTCCCATCATTGGTGTGTTGTTATATATGATGACGGTGATGACAATGGTGCATGAATCAAAGCTTTAACTTTATATGCTTGTGAGTCAAGTGTTGAAAACCTCTTCAGTACTGGCTAGTCGGCGTCGTATAAAAATTAGACGGTGGGATTTGTGACCAGAAAACCGGACAAAGGGTTGTTGCTCTGATTTTATTCACTGATTGTCATGAGCTATCATCGTTTGCTTTCAGAACCCCTTTATTTCTTTTTTAACTTCTCACCTGCCTAGTTCCGGCCTTATTTTTGTCAGTGTTTTACGTCGTTTTAAAGAACTGGTTCATCACTTTATGCGTTATTGTCTAACAGATAAACCACTACCGTCTTGAAAGTATCAAAAATTTTCCTGGTTCAATGGACTCTGGATGCTCCGTTGCTTGCTAGTCATTTCGCGCTGTTTATGCCCATTAGCGAGGTTTGCAATCAAAAGAAGGAGTGATTTGTTGCGGGTGAATACTGAAGAATGGAATCAGGTTTGAACCTTTCGTGTAACTGTTGCTAATTAAATTGTATTATTTGTTCTGATAAGCCCTTTGTTTACCAGCTGATCCGTAGTGGTTTCTGCGCATTGTGTTTTGACTCACTTATGTTGCTTACGGACTATATTCAGAGTGACAGTCAGCGGTGAAGTTTATCACTAATGATGATTCGATCATTCATCTCCGATGTCACTTCCGACCCTTTTTGAATCAGTGATAAGGGCCTACATAGTCTTTATTCATACCATAGCATCAAGATAGTTGTAATAAAGACTGTTAACAGGCTATTCAAAAAGTTTTTGGAAGTAATCATGATATTTAGAGTGAGACCAGTAATAGTTTGTGCTTGTGGTCTGGATTTCGACGCATTCAAAAGTGGTTTCTAAAATGTTTTGGAAGCTGTTTTTGCTGACGAATGTGCCTCTGTAGGACTTAGTCACCACACTTCTATTTGTGGCGTACGCCAATATGTGCCATTTTTAACACATGAAGATATGTCCTGGGGGACGACTGTAACTACCAGCGTTATGGTTCAGGAATCTAGTTTGTTTATGTCGAAGAGGTGAACATATATATAGCGTTTGACCGTAGTCTCCGTCAATTCGCTTGTATCATGTAGAGTTATCGCGAGGCCAGCACGCTTGCTGGTCAACGTGAAGTTAACAAGCAATCGGTTGGTCACATCCTTAAAATACAGTGTGAAATTTGAGGTACTGATTCTGTCTATCATTGAAGTGCTTACCGCGCCGGGCATGATGCACCCATATCACCAGCGGCTGGATCAAATCACAAGATAACAAATTATGAAGACTAACTGTTTTGATGAGTCTATCTGATAGATGTCACCTGCCACTTCGGGGAATTTGTGATTATTCAAATTGCTTCCCAGAAACGCTGTCCAAATTGTGATTTGCTGCAGTCAATGACATACCGGTATCAACATTATTGCATCTCTTATTTAATATTGTTTTACTCAATGTTACTTTTCTTCCTGTATAACTTCTAAAATGCGCCTCTTCACTGTTGTGACCAATGACTGGGACCACAATTCCATCTGATCAGCCTCTTTGTTGTTTGTACGTACATGTATATATGCATGTCGTCTTGTGGGATTTGACTTGTATTTGCAATTCACTCGTTTAGGCAATCTGAAAGTGTATGTGCCGTAGTGGCATCAGTTATCTAGTGATGCCATTATGGGATAATTTTTTTGGAAGCAGCAATCAAACTATTTACGTAGTCAATACATAGTACTGGCTGAAGAATACATCCAGTTGCCGTAGTCGTCCGTACGTACTGCTCACAGTGGGCTTCTAGTTTAATTAGGTAAGATGCCAGAAGAAATAAAAGATGGGGTATCAAGAAGAGGGGAGCAGCTGAACTATGCACAGTTACTGCTGATCATAGGTAAAATCGAATCACCTAACTGCCTCAAGCAATGCATAGGACTACTGGTTGAAATGCTTTACTCCAATCGGTCTGAACAATATTCCTTTCCGAAATTATTAAACTTATGCGTTATTGTGGCGCACTGGAGAATAGCATTACCATGTTCTTATAACCTAAGTAACAACATTTTGAGTAGGAAACATTTGAACCTGCGACAGTAATCTTGGTAGTTCGCGCCTGTGGGAATCGAGACTCCATCATCACTCCTGTTGAATTATGTCCAAAACCAAGTCGTACATTTTGTTAACGATCCGTTCTTAGTTAGAAATATACACTGTCAGCCCAGTTGCACAAATGTTTTCCGTCTTTGTGTCGCTTGTACGACGGTAAGCGATCCTCTGAACTGAAGTTCCCTTTCCTTTTAACCACTCTTTGCGACTTTATGGGTTTAGTCATTTTCAAGTGATTTCTTCATATACCTCCGTATGTATTGTGATACCGTCTTCGACTTGACAGTTTTCCAGTCAATTCTGGTGTCAAAGGGTTGCGGTTAGCTATATATGGTGTTAGGTAAGAACTAGCAGAAGACTCTCAAGCTTGTGTGTAGCCACGTGGAAGCAGGTAACTTAACTTAGTTGGAGGTTATACCTTTAATGAGTAGGACGATCAGAAACGGACAGCACGAAACTCACAAAACTTAAAATAATGAGCTAGCAGTAAATGTATTGCGATGAGAACAAGAATACAGCTGCAGCTAGGTAAAAGTTGTGTCGTTCTAGATGGAGGTTTGAAATCTTCACCTAGACCACGACAGTCTACTGAAGAGCAATCATCGTCATCATGGACAGCAATGCATCGGTGGTTCTTACTGATGCTTAACTGCCCCACAACTATGAAGAAAAAGCAAACCCTGTACAGGAAGAGAGAAGAAAAAGAGAGGGGGAAGGAACCTGACTACCAAGAATAGCTTCGTCTATATTCAGACATCCAACATTAAAATGTCTACACCTTGCAGACAAACAACTGAGTTATAAGTGTAAGTAAGGCGTCATCAGTAAGACAGCTTCCATACAACTTCCGCTGCCCCGCGTCATTAAGTGCACTTACGTCACAAACAACTCGGCCAACCAACGACATCTATACCACTGGGCCCGATTCGCCACCATCTCACTAAACGTCTCCAGCTATCAACTCTGTGAGTCACGAGATCCCCAGCTCGGAAGATCAATCCGACCTTCTCTGAAAGGTATTGAGACGAGATCACTTAAGCCAGCAGCCCTGATAAGTTTGAGAGGCGAAATTCAATTGCGCACCGAAGTCTCAGTGGGTGGTGTTAAATCTATCGACCAAGGTGCGACACTACAGGTTTGTGGCGGCAACATGGTAGAAAAAGAGGCCAGCTAAATGGACTCCCAGTGTTCCGCTCACCGTTTTAACCTCCTGGACTTACTATAGATGAATGTGCCATCTGCCTCGCTGATAGGTTCACTGACTGACGACCGTTTGTGGGATCAGTAGTGCGGATAAGCTTGAAAAGTCCGCCAATGTTCCTTGAAGTAAAAGCGGGTTCTATTTTCTTAACCTTCTCTGTTAGCCAAGCTTCACGATCAACGATCAGGCCTTGCTTCGGCTTCCTATGGACATTTCTCCTAAGCTTGTTATGTGACCTATTAGGAGGAATTTTCCATCTAACACCTCTAGGGATTTCACTTAAATCCAATGTTTAACGCACGAACCGCCGTGCCGCATGCTACAATACGTGTTTCGTGAATGGGCTGTGAGATTTTGGTCCATCAGCTATTGGAATTTTCGGGATGAGAACTACTAAGGCAGTTTTCTAAGCTGGTTTGGTACTTATGCCTTACCGATGATAAAGCCAGTTTCTCAACAGTCAGTGGTTGCTGTCGGTTGGGTCGTTGTCGAGCAAAAGTAAGAACAAAACGACAACATACCAATGCATGATCTGAGTCCAAGTACGTGCTCCAATAAGAACGACAGTCTTGAACGCAACCTGTAACTAACAGCTATGTGGTCTATCTGAGACCAGGCTTGATTTAGAGAAGACGGGCGCCAAGTATAGCATTGACGTGCACAATGCTTAAAACTAGTGCTGACTAAAAATAGCTTATGATCAGTGCACAGCCGAAACAATCGCCCGCCATTATCTGATTGGTGTGACGTTATCCCACACCTGCCACCTAAACGAGATTCAGTTCCATCAGAGCGACCGATCTGAGCATTCATATCCCCGAACAGGACGACTATATCAGGGAGAGCAGCCAGTTCCGAGTAAAATGCGTTCTTGTCGCCGATGTCACTACAGTCAATAGGAGCGTAAGCAGACACAGTGAATAAATTTCTGAGTCTTGCGTCTAGAGCTGGCCTTAACAGAACCTGCCAAGCGGACGGCACAAAATCTACTGTTAACAAGAATCCAATCTGAGGACTATACCTACTCCAGCCCGACCTGTAACAGCGGCTGCGGAGTCATCCGAAGTATATAACCAATATCGGGTAGACAATGCGGATGTTGTTAGTTCCATACGTTGACTACTGTCCTAGATTCCAGCCTCCGAGATACAGCAAACATCGACATGCAACGAGTCTAACGTCGATGTGAGTGTAACCTGTTGGTTTATCTGTTTTAGAGTGCGAACGTTGAAAGCACGTGCATTAATTCGCGTTCTAGGTTTATACCAGGAACGAAGGAGGCCTCATGCTGGATGGCAAGAGATGGGGCTTACTGGGACAGTGTTACTATGTTTAGCTACGTCTGTTGGTGGACCTGTAGAGTAATTACTAGAAATGGGGATCCGAAGAGGCTTGATAGCTAAATTTGATAGGACACTGGTGGGAGGAATCAGCAATATAACATGTTACTGATGGGTAGTCGGGGATTTGGTTTTATTTCAAGTTGAACATCACCCACAATTGATCGCAGCTGTCGCATTCTCATAGACTTTCCAGTCGGCCCCATTCGAAAAGAAGCACTAGACTCGAGTTTCGCTCTCATCAGAGCTCGTCAGTAGTGCATATCCTCGCCACTGCTGGGACTAGATAATTCGGTCGTGCCTAACGTGAGGTCAATGGCGCGGTTGTAAACACGGTTGCCTCATGAACAGCGTGACCGTGGTTCTAGTTCCGGCAATGGCGAGGATATGCACTACTGACGAGCTCTAATGAGAGCGAAACTCGAGTCTAGTGCTTCTTTTCGAAAGGGGCCGACTGGAAAGTCTATGGGAATGCGACAGCTACGATCAATGGTGGGTGGTGTTTAACTTGAAATATAGCATGTTTTCACATATCCGCTCTGCTGTATGCAACAGATAGGGCGGCCCGGTTTATATTGCGAGGCGGCCGATGCCGTATGGAATTACTTGTGTTGTGAGTATTCATGGTTTTACTTGAGCTGAGATGCTGCCAGGACGCTCAGAATTAGACAGGAAAACGATTAGGCTTCTCAGCCAAAGCCTTTGACTCAGAAGCCTATATCACAAGACAGTGGATAGGTGGCAAAAATAGTACTTTTTTCTGGGAATGGATGCCAACTTTCTTCCAATCTCCGAAATGAAAGCATATTAAACGAGTTCACAATATATAAAATATTCGAAGTTTGGGTGAGGCGATCAAAACTGACAGAAGGTTAGACTGGGTAAGAACTCCAGATAGTTAACGACACTGACTACCAGTTATATGGTTTTGGATTCGGGTGTCAATCGTGTGATCGTTCATGCTGTTTAGACTTGAGCAGCTTGAGAGTGTCTAACCTCTATCTGTGAACTAGTCCGTCGCATAACAACGAACCTTTTATTGTGTATAAATATAGAGGAGAACAGTGGGGTATATCAGCTTCCATTGGATCCCACAAACAGCAATATCTAAGAAAATGACATCGATTTCGGCATTCAGAGTTATCCCTCTACTTTTCTCTGCTAAACAGACCAGTCAGCCTAACGAACTTAATACTTTCGGATGCATTGGTATTTTATTTCACTTTCTTCAAGGGATAAAGCATCGGCAGTCTTTTAATGACTGTTTTTTTAGCTGAAGTTTGCCAATAAAGTTCTTCCTAAACAATATTCCGTGGAATGTTGAACCGTTACGTATGAAGAATATTTTTACTAAAGCTGAGGGAAGTAGGGTGTTTTACACATGGGGTCATTTCGACTATACATAATCGAGTTTCCCGTTTTGCGAACGCGTACCAACCCATCTAAAGGTATGTACTGCTACTTAGTACCTGTCCTTACACTTGCACAGACTTAGATGGCTAGGCCATGCACTAAGGATGCCAGATCGTCGTCTGCCACATCAAGCACTCTTTAACGATGCGGCTGACTGGCATAAGGCGGGAGGTGGACATGTGATGATCTGGCTTAGAGAAATGAAATCGTTCACCAAGGAGTTGGCCACTGTAAATTGGGTTCGTCTCCCGGGCTGGAGATCTCACGACTCCCAGAGTCGGTGGCTTGAGACGTTAGGTGGGATGACGGCTAACCGAGTTCAGTGGCGTTGTCAGTGGCCGAGTTGTCTGTGAAATAAGTGCATTTAATGACCGCGGGGCAGTGTAAGTCGTAAAGAAGCTGTCTTATTGATGACGTCTTGCTTACATTTATAACTCGGTTGTTTGTTTGCAAGGTATATTCATCTTGATATATAGACGGAGCTATTTTTGGTAATTAGGTTCCTTCCTCCTCCCTTTTTCTTCTCTCTTTCTGTACAGGGTTTGCTTTTTCTTCATAGTTGTGAGGCCGTTAAGAATCAGTATTGCTGTCTACGATGACGTTGATGATGACACGCGCATTGTAAGCTCACCTTGACCTGCATATTTCTAATGACTTCAGTGCTTTCAAGCGGGGCGAAAATAGGATAGTCCGTTTCGGGAACATTGACAAACTATGGATCTAACGACGCTAAGAGTAATTGCAGCGTGAGAAAATTTTTTTTACACATAAGGGACATCATGGCGTCTATTCCCCGTAACTTGTATAAAGGGAAGAACAAGCTTCCGGCTCCTTTGAAGCGTCAGGTACTTTGATCCCATCTCCAGTTGGGCGTAAATGCTCCAATAAAAATGGGGTTTCATCCTTCATCACTAACGTAACTTCTGAGCCTTTCCACTTGTTTGAAGTTATTTTGGCACATATCCATTCAAAACACTGCGTTCCCTTGATCCAATTCACCAGTAACGATAGAAGACATACGTCGCGAGATGTTAACATTTCGTTTACTCTCTTCAGCCACGAACGTAAAACATTGGAATATATAGGACATGCGGATAGCAACAACAATAGAAACAATCAACAATTGGGTTTACACAAAACAAGGACTGTTATCAGTTCCAGGGCAGACAAACTGCGTGAGTCAACAGTTTATACACACACAGGACCGGACGGCGAGTATTGATTAGCATAGCTTCGGAGAAGGCAAGCAACTTCGGATTCCGATCACGCAACAACACATGAAACGAATTGGCAGGGTCAACAACGTGACCTGTTTCCATGATGTGTTTCTATTGTTGTTGGTATCCGCATGTCCTATATATTCCAGTGTTTTACGTTAACGACTGAAGAGAGTAAACGAAATGTTAACATCTCGCGACGTATGTCTTCTATCGTTACTGGTGAACATATCCATTCATCCAAATAGTTATCATTTCGCTCTCTTTTTGGAGATGATGATGCAGGTACACGAGCATTGTATAAACAGTCGTATATGGCGAACGTAGGCCGGTTGTTTGTAGTCAAGGCGACATACACTGTTCTGGTGTGCTGTACTGTCTAATTTTGCAGCGCTACAGCTTCCTGATTAAGCGGTTGTTAAGCACTTCTTTGTCGTCGTTGACTCAAAATCACTTGGGAACGGAAGTTTTCGTTAGAGCATCTTCTTGGTACCGCTACAGTTCTCCCGTTTGACTCAGAATACAGTTGGTATTTTCTTCCTGATTGTTGGCTTGAACTGTAAGCGCCAGATTGCTCAATTCTATGGCTAAGGAGTATTCTCCGCCTCGCGCGAAAACACCTCTATCTTGGATTTTCGAAACTCTAGGAACTGGATACCTTATCCCCTCGCATTAAAAAACAATCTGTTCTGACACTGTAGTTACTCCGCTAGTCACTAGTTCCATACTTTACTTTCCATTAACGACTGTCTCAGCCTCGCAGTTTTACCCCATTCGTTACGATTTTTCCTCCGTGAATATTTATTCGGACGCCTAAAACCGGCCACATTTTCGAGTGTGTTCAAGATGTACAAGTTGTTATAATGGAGTACACCACATAACCTACATTTTCTCATTATTCTATTAGAATTGATCAATTGATCGTGATATTTAAAATTATTTTTCAACACTATCGCTGCTTTCATGATGAGAAAGAAAAAAGCACGCCCTATTCTCGAAAAATAAAATAAAGTGAAGGAGTGGTGTTTAATGTACAAAGACTTCTTGTTCAAACTAGAAAATCAAACATAAAGATGCCTGCGGCTTGTGTACGAACAGCTGAATTGCAAGTGAGCTCATGGACGCCCAACTCAGGGTTTAAAACGTTCTAACAAGATCTTAATGCAGCGGATAGTTACATATGCGGACTCACTGAAAAGATTTTGGGGGATCCGGCGTCTGGAGCTTGCTCCAGCAGAAGCTGACGACGCGGACCTTGTCAACAAGAATCCAGCCCACTAGCGACGTTTAAACCACGATGCTACGTGCTCTGTTCACTCCGGCCTGAGGTGTACAACCAGTACTATGTAGATAGTGCGGGTAGTGTTGGTTCAATCCGGTTTTCGAAGTGCAACAGACAAACTTTAATTGCGTCCAAGCGAGAGCGGTTCCTCGGTCTATCTGTTTTAAAGTGCAATATTTTAGAATGAAATATTTTTTATGATCATTATTGTGAGAACTAGTGGTTGTATTTGTGCTAAGATACAGGTACTACAAACACCCGGCTGTTCATTGCTCATATGCATGTTTATTCGTATTATCCAGAGAAACGATCTCGGAGGGTTACGGAGACTGCAGACGATCAACGCAAAGTGTCTACTCCCCCTTCCAGCTATCTTTTAAACACTCTCAGACCAATTCAAGTAAGCTTACTCACACTTTCAAACACTTATACATGTGATACTTTTCTAGACGGACGTCGACAAGTACCCCGGTTTTTACATCTTTCAAGAATCACTTTTCGGAAACGTAATTTTGCCTGTTTTGCCCAGGGTGGAGGCGAGTTCGAAATAAAGCTCGGTTTTTATCATCATTATGGTTACTTCTGAGTCACCGTAGTTGGCGATAGTGATCAACATTTTCTAGCCGATTTCATCTGTGACTAGACTACAGACATTATTGATCTAGCGATCAACATAACCCAGTTCTCAAATGCCTTCGTTGTAATTCGAAGAAATCAGTGGTACAAACGATTCATCTGGTTTTCGATAAATTGATTGAGAATAACACAACGTTACAAGCAAGTTCTGTTCAAAATGAAGAGAATTTTATCATAATCTATTTACGGATCAATGTGTTTCGTCAAGTCGAAGATAGATTTATTGCGTTCGATAGTCAATTTCCAGTTTTGTGGAGTCAATCAGTCGTCTTGAAACTCACTGGTGTCACAAGATACAAGCGATTGAACACAGATATCGATGGTCATAAACCTGAAGACGGTCCACGTTCTCTACTCTGACCGGTCAGGTTTCGTTGCCGTAAAGTAATACAGCCCTCACTGTTGTCTGATATACACGACCCTTAAATTTCAAAGGTGTCTCAGATTAGCGAACACCACTCTAGCGTTGGAAATACGCGCTTCTATTTCATTCCCTACATCAATGCCGTCGTCGCTAATGCAGCTTCCTGGGCATACAAACCGGTCAACAACCTCCATGACTTAGTTAGTTAACATTAAATCTGCATAATCACAGCAATCTTGCAGAAGCACTTTGCATTTCGAGGCTGCAAAACGCATTCCGATGTGCTTAGCAGAACGCGAAATAGTGTTGTTTGTGCTGCTTGAAAGTTGTCATACAACAACACCTTGTCATCGGCATAATCAAGATCAGTCAGCCTTCCACCAAGTAGGAGGTCCACACCGGCATCTTGTGACTGCCGGAGACAATCCTATATTATTTCGTCCATGACGAAATTGAACAGAAATGGTAAAAGGGGACAGCCTTGAGGTACGCCGCTCCTGGTGCTGAAACTGTCAGACAGCTCACCGTAAGCCCTAATCTAAGCTGAGGTATGGGAATAAGGCGTTGACAGTATGTTCACATACTTGGTCGGTACACTCTTGCGTTTAATCGATTCTAAAAGTGTAAATCAATCCACCGAATCGAACGCACCTTTGTAGTTGAGGCGTACGGCGACTGTTGGCCGGCGGCACACATGACGCTGCTCCAGAATTTGACGAAGGGTAAAAATGTGATCTATACAACCCCGTCCGGGGTGAAACCCTGCCTGTTCTTCCCCAATACTTGCCTCTCGAACTCCAGTCAGTCGACAAAGTATAATGAATGCCAGAACCCTTAAAATGACGAGTCAAACTAATCCCCCCCGTAGTTTTCGTAAGAGCCTCGGACTTCTTTTTTTAATATGGGAACCATTATCGAGTGACCCCAGTGCGGAAGGATGGTCTCCGTCGATCGCACAAGGTTAAACAACCCAGTCAAGGCGTCTACTAACGCCTTTTTACCTTCTTTGACCGAATTCGTTGACACCCAGACAAAAATACTTCCCATAAGCGCTGTGAATTTCCTTCATTTACAATGCGTAAAACAGATCGCCAAACTGGTCTATTATTTGTGCTTAACTACGTTAACCAAGTAGTCACGTTTTCCATCCTTTATATTCTTGATGCGATTTCCTCAATTATTTTATGGGCCACGGACGTCAGAAGCAGTTTTCCACAGTGTATCTCTCGAGCCCATTTCGCTGCGTTGTATCTGGTACGCAATGCAACTCACGTGGGTAGAACAGAGCGATAATAACGTAGTCGGGTCGACAAGCATTGCAGTTTGAGTCGGCAAAGCGGTCAAGGATACCATGCTGTTTCAATCAGGTCAGAGCGTGACATGTCACAAAGAACTGGAGTCATCGATCACTCGACAAATGTGAACATGTCGGCCTCAGTTGAACCTGGGTACAACGTTTCGGATACGTTACGTAACCAAAAATTGAGAACTTCTCGGAGGCGGTAACAGTTAAATGGGAGTTACCCCCTCTGTGTACAGAAAGACTTGTTCATCAGTATCAGATTGCCTTGGTAAATGGTGTGCATTAATGTGTGTGCGTGGTTATTGACTGCCGTCTGGCTTCACGTCCATCGAACTTCGCTATACAAACCCACAGACTGCATTATGTACCTGATGAGATGTAATGAAATGTACTCGAGAGATACTTTGTACAAAAAGCTGTTTCCTACTTCTATGTTGAGATTGGTTACGAGAAAAAGTTTTGTATTTTACAGGAGTTATTGAACCAGTACAAGACTAGAATCTTGTTCGAGTTAATTCGGAGTGTTATGATGTCGATTGTTGTTCGGGGGTGTAATCTTCTGATAAGAACAGCCTGGATCCGAACGGGACAGATCAATAGAAGGAGATCTATTGACATCTGGTAATTTAGTTGAGACTCAATTGTGAAAAGTCAGGGCTTCGACTGGATTCGAACCAGCGACAGAAACATCATGCTTCAACGCGGCAAGCACTCTAACAGCTGAGCTACGAAGCCACGCCAGGAGCTCGGGAATTTCACATTTGGACTCGGTTACCCACCCGTCCACAAAATGATCCAGGGGATCGACTGCCCCGGCAGGATTTCTCGAACAGTTCACGTTGGAATCCACTAACGCCACTGTTGAGCATAGAAATTGTATTACTAATAAGTAGTGTGGCAGGTTTAGGATTTTAGATGAGACCCAACTGTGAAAAGTTAGGGATTCGGCTGATACTTATTAGTAATACGACATCTGGTATCCCAAAACAAGTGGGACGAGAAGCCAGTCTATGTTCTCCAGTGGTAGCAGGTTAGCATTTCTTTTCGGATTCTCATGATACACAATCGTTTTAGCCAACTTCAACTTGGATTGTTCAATGAAATGCAAGCTGTCATTTTGATCTTAGTCGACTAACAGTTGTTATCAACAACTGCAATATGTCGATGTACTTCCTAATCGCGGAAATTACGTCAGACTTTTCGAAAGTCGGTTTTTTTCATCTGAACGACCGATTCTGCAAACAAGTTGTTACCAGCTGATCGCAGCTTTCGTACTTATCTTTTTTTTAATTTACGTTGCCAAACTGGAAAGAAGTCTTGAGTTTCACACACTGGTTGAACCTCATCAGTGGCGCACACACACCTTTGTTCGGACTGAAACGAACATCAGTCCTCGTGTTGATCTCACACAGGGCATGACCAAATAACAACAATAATAACTTGTAAATGGCGCGGTAGCAATCCCAAAATCTCCAGAGAAGACATATAGCAATTGTTATGTTAAATTTAGTAAGTAACCCAACTCTGCGATCCGAACATTTCGGCCATTGGTGAACCTGCCAGACACTGTTTCGACTACTAACGATTAGCAGCAACCACAATCTTCGAGAGGTCAGCAGCGGCATATGAATTATTTTGAACACGTGCCATAACTCAGACGTAGTGTGGGAGAACAAAGTTTTACGTTTAGTGGTACATTTACATGGGCACATTGTAGAACAGCAAATAAAAAAATTTAGTATACAGGTAAAAAAAGACATAGTCGTCCACAGCATTCTTTTGCATTTCATCTGCCCCGTTTACGTTGTCGGTCAGTCGGGGGCAAGCGGTTTTCATCTGTTGTGTTTTTCAACCCTCTGAGTGGCACATGCCGAGTCACAGAAGAAACACCATCTTGGAATTTTGTTTTGAATAGAACGTTTGCGTTATTGAACATGCCATCTTTCAAAGAGACGATGAGAAACTGTGGACCGGAAAAATGACAACAGTTGAATGGAATGAAACGAGAAACAATCAAAGTGAAATATGGTCTCCTTGCGTACACTCAGAAACATACAACCCGCGCGCTGACTGTTAGCATAGTAATTAGCATTCTGACTAGTACAACCGGAAGACTATGTCCGACCAATATCCCGTTAGAGGGGTTGCATCGATCTTCTCCTCTCCAGACAAGGATACGCCAAGCTCATTGGTCTGGTGTACACTATTCGTCAAGCTCCAACGTTCTGATGCCCCTACCATAGGCAGGCGCTACTTGTCACATCATATGTTCGCGAAGCGTTCTGATCTGCTTAGGGATTTGCATCCTGGTATTGTTTGAAGAATGGCATACCGGATAAATGTGTTGCACTTATCCAGGTTTTATAAAGGCAGACCTTGAAACGGATCGACACCTACGAGACTTCATCTGACTCATTTTCGATTGCCAGCGGTGCTCGACAGTTACACAATACGACCTCGTTCACTTCCTCAATGGTGGCGATTTCCTTTTGGGTAACACACTTCGTGATTTGAATTGTGCTAATGACGTTCTGCTCTGATTACTGGTGAGCAGGTCAAGCTCCGAACAGATTGGCGATATGGAATGTCACCAGTAACGATAGAAGACACACGTCGCGAGATGTTAACATTTCGTTTACTCTCCTCAGTCACGAACGTAAAACATTGGAATATATAGGACATGCGGATAGCAACAACAATAGAAACAATCAACGATTGGGTTTACACAAAACAAGGGCTGTTATCAGTTCCAGGGCAGACAAACTGCGTGAGTCAACAGTTTATACACACACAGGACCGGATGGCGAGTATTGATTAGCATAGCTTCGGAGAAGGCAAGCAACTTTTTATGTAAACCCAATCGTTGATTGTTTCTATTGTTGTTCCAATGTTTTACGTTCGCGACTGAAGAGAGTAAACGAAATGTTAACATCTCGCGACGTATGTCTTCTATCGTTACTGGTGAATTGGATCAAGGGAACGCAGTGTTTTAGATATGGAATGTGTTTGACCCCAAAAATGCAAAGTACTAGTCTGAAGTTGGTAGGGGTAGGTTTGTGTTAACCTCTGATGATGGTACATTAGAAATAGTGGATATTATTTATTTTGGTTGATGGAAATGTCAGCAAAGCGACCAACTGTCGCATTTTAAGGTCCAAAATGATATATGTTAACCTACGCTATCCGTCGCGACAGATTATACAAAAGGACGAAGGTGCTCGGTATCCGCACCCTCTAATGTGCTATATAGTTTCGAAATCTAGTCTACGTAAGTAGAGGAAGTTCGCGGTTTATGCAGACAACGCCATGGACTACTTCTAACATGCTACTACCGATAGTAAGTCAACAAATGACAGCTAATCTTAAAATGATACTTTGCGTCTTTTATGAGCCTACACGTTCTATACCGACGACCTGATAAGGTTAATTCGTTAGCCTGAATCATCACTGATTAGAGTGGTCGTTGGCGTAACCCAAGTCACGAAGTTTGCCATCTGGGAGATGATCGATCACCGAGTATCGCCCATCGGGAAGTTAGGGAGAAGAGGTAACGATGGCCAACTTCATTGAAATAAAAGCCGGTGATTAAAAATTAACTCGAAAAAGTACTTTTGGTGTCTTCCCATACAGACGTTTGCCTGTGTACAGTCGTAACAAAATTTAACCTGCTTGTCCGGCACCTTCCTTTCCATCGGGCATGACGAAAGAACAAATGCATCAACTATCGAGCACCTCGCAAATATCTGACAACCAATACTTATTTCCGATGATAGTATAAAGTTCAAGATCGAAGATTTGGCTAATTTGTTCACACGTGGACCTAAATTTTTTCCAACTAGACCCTCGAAGACCATATGTAGGCAGCAGAATATCAAGGTAGGCAAAATCTTCGAAATGGTGGGGTTTGTGTTACGAGCCAGTCTTGTCTGCTGGATACTTTATGTCTGAATCTGGTGCAACCATACCAACTCATCAACACTAGGCTGAAAATCAAAACTGGAGCATCACATTAAAATGCCAACGATCGACTCCCCCTACGTCCTCACATCGGTCCATTGGGAGTCATATCACCAATTTCGAGAAACAATGCATCAGGCCATCATCACTTGTGGCGAGGTTGATTAGGATGGTCACTTCCAATCTCTGTGGCCATTACCGGTGCAAGAAGTTGCAATTAACATTAATCACTTCCGCCAAAAGCGGTGCTCATAAGGCCATCAGCGACACAGGGGAAGGTAGCTAACTCGAATCTTTACCTGATGAGCGCAGACAAGATTGATTGGATAAAAATTTGACAAGGAGCATGCAAAGAAATGTTTACATTAAAGCTCCTTAATTTTTCGACTTTAACATAGGAATGACAAGTGCATGTAACAAGATACGGGCGTACAGAGGTGAGGTAACTTGCGTGTAGGCTCGAGTGCAGCGACTCACCTGTGAGTGTTGGAAATGGTTTTTAATTAACTGGCCAATATTTTGTGTGTGCGACAAATCCAATGCGGCATCCACTTCGTCCAAAATGTACAGCGGTGCCGGTTTGAACAGTAATAATGCCAAGATTAACGATAAGGCGGCAAGCGACCTGTAGCGAGTAAAGGTAGTGAGGTTAAATAATAAAGATGACATCCGTAAGTGAAAACATGAAATGAGAGCCAGATACTCACATTTTATAAACTGTTGGACAAAAAACGGGAAAGCAGTTAGCATCCGTCAATCAGCGCGGGTTAAAGATCACGCACTCTCGAAATGTTACACTCTTCCAAACGTGAACTTGCCTACTGACGCGGATCACCCACCTTGGTGAACTTTCCTAAAAAACCCACTATCTCTCAACTGATCAATTGTCATAGTGGCATAAGTGTTGAACGACCAGACACGATAGCTCGGGAAATTGAAATAAATAATACAGTCAGCGTAAACACAAGCTAGTCAGTCTGCTATGTTTATTCCACAAAAAAGGAAACACATTTTTGTAATGTGGTGTGTTGTCACAGTGGAGGATCACGTTACTTACCGCACGTAACGCGATGATATGTTTGACTGAGAAGAAACGTCCAATCCATCTTTTATGTTTCAGATTGCCTCAATGTGGACGAAATTCAGACATAACTGAATTGGTAAGGCTGATGTGTACACATCCCTGCGGTATGCATAGGATTTTGATCGACGAGGTTGCGTTCCCGTTTACGTAACTAACTGGTCAAACAGTCCGAGATTACTTGCTATGATACGACGGATACGATGTATCCAATACGAATGAGCGCAAACTTTTCATGAACAAGCTGTGAAACAGACGACCAGTTCGCATCCTCAATAAATAGGCTTGACATCCAGATTGACACGTTTTGAAGGTCCGAGCTAGCGAACTTGTTTCGGGTTCTGTTTAGTTTGATTTTGCCCACTTTTCATTTCCCCTGATAATTCGTTCTTGGATATTCTATATCACTGTTAGAGTGAACGGCGGCCCGAACCACAATATCTTCTGGTTGGGTTCATGACCGTTATGAATGAGCGAATGAATACCATAGCCCCCTTATTCTTTACATGCTAATATCATCCGACGAGTGCGCTCCAGTGCAAACATTGATTATCAGGATGGCAATGTTTTTGACGCACCCAACTCTCAAGGGCTAAGTTTCGCAGCTGCTCTGATTGTAGTTTATAAACGCGGCCTCCAGATGTAAGTGACTTGGTTGTCGGCATCCGAAACGGATTAGCCTGTCACAGTGACCGAAGCCAAAGGACGCCTGCGCTTTGAACCATCACCCAAAGTGGCTTGCGCTGCACCGTTTGCGGTTACATTCACGTACTACGTATCAGGTGTAAACCCGAAGGAATAAGACCAGCAGGTGTGTGAGTGAGGCCTTTGTATCCAGCCGGCCAATGCTGGTTAGACAATTGAATGGCTGGCGCGAAAAGGAAACCCTTATCTCTCGGAAAATAAACAGAGAGACTGCAATGACAGGATCTATACTAGGAAGAAGGATGTGTAAAGTGTAATACAAGAAGCATTTCAGTATACGAGTGTATGTTAGTGCAGTCCAGAAAGGATAACGTTGAAAAACAAAATGCAAAGTTGAACTACGAAAAGATCAGACAGACGATTCATCATTCAATACACCAACAAAGCTCAAGAAAAGAATGGGCAGAAGATCACAGACACTCAAAGTTTCTGAAAAGAGGAGTGGATTAGTTGCCCAACGACCATAGTCTTGGTCGATGTAATAATTAACAAAAGTGGAATGGATATACTAACATACTTGGGCCTAACGTACTCGTCGTCTCTTCGCCGACGGTGCATTATGAGTACGCTGGTGACCTACTAATCCAAAGCGGCCAGCGCATTCGCGGCCGCATACATCGCAACGCCATATAGTCATGTCACCACGACCTATGGCACTGGTTGTTCCATTGCGTACAGCGCGCTTTCGTTCTCGGCCGCGCATAAACGTCAAACGTCCTAAGTTGTGAACTCAATTTTTACAAACCCAAAAATTGGACATATGAATCGGTCAATACACCTCCTTAACTAGATTATCAAGTGAAAGACAGTTTAAACTACAGCCGCTGTGAAGTTCAGCAAATGTGAAACGTAGCATTCTGTGGCCAATGGAGAATAGACGTCAGCAGATCAAAGAAGTATAAATAACGAAAAGATTGTGTGGCTTTCCCAGTGTTTAACAACATGATCCTTATCAACAAGTCAACAGTAATAGTTTTCCGGTAACAAACAAGCAAATCTTATTAGAAAGCATAAGAATGAATTTATTAAAAAAATAGGAAAAACAGACATGACAAAATCATGCTTCATGAGTCGAAATTCAGCAAACGAATAGTATAGTGTGGTTATATCATTTTGCGTCAGCAATTGGACAGGTCGATTGAGTACACGCTTCCAACAAAATAAACAGTGCGTTTAGGTTAAAACTCCCATGCCAACCTCAAGACAACTGTTAATCCAGCTCGCGAGCTGCACACCAGGCATAATTATATAGATGACAAAATAATGAATCCAACAGATTCCCTTGAGGGCCAGTTAGTTCAAAACTGTGATGCCTCGACTAAATAGCTAAGCAGAAAGGGTGTGAGACGTATGATTTGGGAGTGTGGTCTTGCTGAAAAAAAGGCGGTTTTGGTCATTTCAAAGGGTGTATTGTAACCGAAAATGTCCGGGCGTATGACCATAAAATATGACCAGTTTGCTCATTCTAAACGTTGGACACGCTCTAATGTCATCAGGGAGCATCTACGGTGTTGATTGAGGCAATTTCTTTCCATCTGATAACAGTATCAATAACATTCCCTTGTATCAGGTTTGTGCAGTATTTTTCTTGTCACATTGAAATGTTACCGATGAGTACAGGAAACAAGGCTTTCATTCTGTAATAAGCGACGTTGTATCTATCACAGATGCGGGGAAATGGTTGTACTTCAATCATGGAGTTCCGTTTAGCGTCCGCCATACAATTATTGCTAGGTCATTGAGTCTGGGTAAAGACTTGTGATTTGAAGCATTTTGGTTGTTGCCAACAGGATGCTTTCTAGTCTTCGCCCGTAGCCAACTTTAGGAGTTCTTGTTGAACTTCGTAAATTCAATCACAACAGCCAAAACGTTGAAATATTCTTATATCGATTGGTTCACTTTATCGTGGCATAACGTGAGTGATGTAAATAGAAAGTGAAGTGCCAGTCACACGTCGATGAATACACAGTCACATCACCTACAAAGTGGCTAGACGGATGCAACGTTAGCTGAGCAATGAAGTACATCTGATTAGTAAAGTACTTGATATATATAAATGAAGTTGGACCGACGTCTCGTCTTGGTAGCACCAGGGCAAACTTAAATGATAATTCTTCTAAATTACTCACATACCCACATTTTAAAACCGGGTTTTTCGATAGTGTAACTTACGCTGCCGATAAATGCTTATGCACGTAGCATATCATATAAGAACTCGACGAAACAAGATTGTAAAAACGGAGTGACTGTTTAAGTTTGTCGCGGAGTGTAGTTCGAATACTGGAAACAGTACTCTTAATACGTTTTTGGGAAAGGGCGGAACTTATGACTCACCGTTGTCCACCGCTCAACTCATTCAATGATTCCTTCCAAACGTCGCCAAACGCCACCTTGATTTCGAGCCCGTCCAAAACACTTAGATTTTCGGGAGGTAGAAGACGTGCTTTGCTACCGGGTAGCAGAGTTGAGAAGATATTGCAGAATTCCTGAAGATTAAATGTAATAAGGAAAAAGCGACACATACGTTTGATTCTTGTTCTTTGCGAAATGAAATCGGGAATTCATTGAATCTAGCATTAAAAACACTTAACTGTAGTTTGCAGCACTTAGCGGTCTTTCTGATCCGAGTGGGATCAATTGAAGTCAGTTGTGTCACTTACGAGTAGTGTCGCAAATGTCATGCTTTAGACGAGACTCGAATGCGACAATGATCGCAAACATTAGACCAGCTTAGCTACGGAGCCACGTCGGGAGTTCAGGAATTTTACGTTTGGACTCTGTTATCTACCGAATCCGTTTTCATACTGAATCCACCAAATGATCTAGCGGGCTGATTGTCCAAGCAGGATTGGAATCCACAAACGCGACTATCGAGCAGTGAGAGAGAAAATGTGTACATCAAAATTTTTCGGAACTTCTTCGAAAACATGCACGGAGTGTTTTCTTTTCAAACATTCGAATCTTGGAAGCATTAGCTGTGAATTATGTGAGCATCACGTTAAGTATGATTGTCTAGCTAGCATGCCTTCCGGACGGGTACTATGCCGACCACTCAATTTATATTTCCACCACCCTGTTGTTATTTTCCAGTTGTAGCATCGAAGCCAGCTATCTATAACTCTCGTTGAGTCGTCGCTATTTGATTCAAACGTTTCGGGGGACTATAAAATCAGTACCTATTTTATAATGTGAGGACATGCACAGGTGTGACGTTGATTTCCGTTGCGACCGGTTGGTCTTAAGTTGTTAAACTTCAGTATTTGTCTGACCGCAAACTGTTAGTGTGTTAAATCTCGCACGGGCTCGAATACATACTGGTCACAACTTTTGAAACTATACTTTAAAACAGGTGTTCTGGTCTCATCATCATCATAACAGCCATGAGCCTGACCAAAAGGTACTGTGGCTCGGGCCGCCGCTCATATCAACGGTGACGTAGAATATCCTAGAAGAGAACGTTACTAAGAAGGTTGAGAATTATTAAAAGAAGACTAAGAGGAAGAACTAGAAATGGTATGGATACTTGTCAACTCAACGGTTTTTATTACACAATCAGTAACTCGTCTTTTGGTCACCTCGTCCGTCACAACCATTACACAGCAGTTGAGTTGCCGTTGAGGTCATACTGACTCGACAACCTCATTGTCCTCAACGTACCATTCGCCTTATACAAAGGTTCCGTTTTCGGTCCGAACCCTACTCTACATTGTCACACATTGGGTTGTATTGTTTGCAATACTCAGCGTTTATTAAACATTAAGCGTTATTCTGTCCGCCAGTTCCGTACAATTGAGGTATCTGTGAGAGAATAATTAAGGTTTGTAATATTTATCCGATGTATTATTGTTTCGTTTAGTACCGTGTCAAACCGTTCGCATCCATCACTATCCACGCCCGTTGATGCACGAATGGACTGGTCTGCTGAGATAATTTTGAGGAGATTGGCGCCCCCCTAATTGTGTTCAATTGACATCAATCCGCTATAAGTAACCAATGAGGAAACGTGATTGACCGACTGCGAGTGATCAAAGATTCCATAATCCCTTTCAATTCGAAACGTCGCCCAATCATGCTTACGAACAACAATATGTACACCACAAGATTTTTTTTAGTAATCCAGAGTGTGGGTATCCCATAAAAATTTAACGTGTTAAAAAGCAAACATTATTCAGTATTAGGTAAAAAACAAGGCATTCTGTCACATTTAGGGGTATGGTCAAGGAAATACGTTACAGATTTTAAACGAATACTCTTAACGTTTGAAACATACAAACGTCTGATTGTAAAGTGTACGTTTATGTTGATTAGTTGTATACCACACTATGAGCAGGCTGTATGTGGCAGTGTACCGGGAAATTAGTTACAGCATGATCGATTTAACTCAGTCAGGCCATCTCTTGCAGTTCAGGTCCTTCACGCTCATACATTATGGCTAGTAAGAATGAGCGGAAAGTTGACCCCTGTATACATTTTCAAACTGGTTGCAGTATATCAAGAGTATTATAGAAAACTGAAGAACAAAGTTCCATGGCAAATCCCTAATCCACCATCGATGCAACATTGTGCATAAATGAGCAGACTTACCTCATTCACTTTGTTGTATGCACTCATGAGCACTTCCTTTTTACGCTTGTCCAAATCGTCAATCACAGATTGGATCTTTCTTTTATCGGCCAACACAATCTCTTGGCGCTTCACCAACTCCGCATACTGTTCTTCCGCACTTCCCAACATGTTCATGGCCCGCATGTTTACTGTGCGGCTGAGTCGATCACGACGCTCACGCAACGACTGGATACGTCGACGAGCCTCGTTCGGGTCGCGGCTAGTGAAACAGTAGGCCCCGTTATCCACTCCGAAGTGTTGTCGTTCCTCGACAATCCAAGGGTGGGCCTCGAGCAATCGGTTGCTCTATAATAGATTTGTCAATCACGAGGACAAATCGACAGTTCAGAAAAACTAACATTTTGTGTTGGAGTAAACGATCTAGTAATTGTGTATGCCTTCAATGCAGCTCACTGACAGAAACAAATAGTAAGACTACAATCCGATTTCACGGTAGAAATATCATGCAATGAGCCTTAAAGGTATCATACACCACTAACGCATGGAGTGGAAACCTAATAACGAGATTGAAGGTATGCAATGTGATGAACTTGGCGTCTGAATTACAAGACTACGCACGCAAAATTATAGCTTGCAAGCAATCGATTAAAGCGACAACCAGTGAAGCGATGGAGAGCTGGTTTCATCTAACTGGGTCTTGTCTTCACCACAAGCCTCGAGGAATCTAACCCACAGCTTACGAGAAAATGTCTGGCAAATTATCTACCAGACGACACGGCCGTGGCCATCAGGGTTGCGGCAGGATGTCACTTATTTTGTCTAGTGGAATCGATCAGCCGTTTATAGCTGACAGTGGAAACACACGAAAGTGGTCGACCGTTCGAATGTGATAATTCGATCATACCTGGCGTATGTTCAATGGCACAGTGGTCATAAAAGCGTGGCCAGAGTTCTAACCGTAGCCGTGGGAAGGATAAGCACTACTTACGAGTCCTAACAAGAGCGAAACTCGAGTCTAGTGCTTCTTTTCGAAAGAGGCTGACTGGATAGCTTATCGGAATGCGAAAATTGAGACTAAACGAGCGACGTTCTACTTAAAATTAAGCAAAACTCCGACTACTCACCAGTTGTATATATATATATATATATATATATATATGCACTAGAAAACCATGCCGGTAACTTGAGAATGTATCATATTTTAAAGAGCTAGGGCTAGTATACAGATAATATATCCCTTTCGCTGGTTCCTTAACGTTAATGACATCAAAAGCAAGGTGTGCTAACTCTCATAAAGCGACAAATCTATTGAGATTAGAAGAAAATCTGTCAGCTCGGTTGGGTCCAATAATTCGAAAATGTTGAAAATAGGTATTCGCGTATGTAGCATATACATACATGCGTACATACGAATTTAAGCATTTGATGATAAAAAAAGGAAAAGTCTATTTTCCCCAAAAATAATTTATTTTTCGAGATATCATCGAAAAATGAATTGTGAGTTTGAATTTTACTTTCTCGCGCCACAACATGCCAAAACTCAGTTTTGGCGCACGTTTCCCCGGAGTCTGTGATTGGCTCACCTCACTTTTAATGCACCAATTCAGGTGGGATTCTTCAAGGCCGTTCAAAAACTATATATATATATACGCAGACGCTGGTCTGCTATGTTACTTTTGGTTTGCTAGGTAGGCTCTGTGCTACGTTCCGTGATTTGTATTGTCGTGCGCTAGACATTTCTGATTATCGCTAGTGAACATCAAGTAACATGATACTGTTTTGTCCTGTTAAGTGTGCACACACAAACAGCATGTGCGTATCTGTGCAGCAGGGTCGCATGCATGAATTACTTACCATAGCACATCACTGCGTCCCTGACATTGACTCTGTCTGATTGGATTAGGTTATGCGACTTTTCTGATTGAGCAATTAATCCCGAGCCTACTTACGATTGCACGTTGCCAATGTACAGTATACCGTCACACCGTATAGTCGTGTTTGCAGTCTGTACCACTCGCTTGTATTCCTTGCTTCAATACTCTACTACTGTTTAACTGTACCTCACTTCTACACTGTTGATACAAATGTGGTATATATGATATAATAAAAGTTACAAAATTAAAATAAGGTAGGTGAAAAATATACTATATAAAGCACAGCACGCATAAACAACTATGTAACATGATTAATGAAACCACATGTGTTTTTAGGACGCACGTAGTCCGTAGTACATTAACCAACACGTTACACATAGTTCGTTCGAAAATACCCAATGAATTCATGAGAACGACAAAGTAGCGAACAGGACTTGTTTTCTGTGTTTGGTCATCAGGCAAATTATAAGAAGTGTTCATGCAGAATGGCTACCCAATGCGTTTCATTTAGAAGGCGATGCAGACGGTAGAGTTGAAACTTAAGTCACCCTCTGTGAATAAGAAACTTGCGTTTATTAGTCTTCCTTTCAAGGGTGATCCCATGGCCGAAATCATCTCAAGAAAGCTCAAAAAGTCAGTCGAAACAACCTACCTTGCCGCTCAATTGTGCGTGAGTTTCCGTTCAACACCCGTTATCATGTCACAACTCAAAGACAAACTTCCATGTTCTACAACTAGTTGTTGTGTGTACTCATTTGTTTGCTCGTGTCGAGCATCATACATTGGTCGTAATACAAGACGATTGTCTAACAGAGTGCATGAACATCGTCCTGTGTGGTTGGATAGTGGTGTTGTTAAAACGGTTTCAAGCGCGATTGTTGCTCATTTGACTGACTCTAATCATTCTGTCAGTAAGAAAGACGCTTTTCAGATTGTCTACCGAGTACCAAGAAATCGATCAAAAGTGGTAAGATTCCGAATGTTGACCGTTGCCGAGGCCATTAGTATCCGATTGCGCAACCCTGACCTCTTTGGTCAGGAGAAGTTCGTGCGGACACTTAACTTCCCCTGGCCCACAATCAATCAAGCCCACGATTTGGAACAGTGATTGCGTAACTGATAACAAACAAGCCATCCATACCCTTTATTGACCATTTTTTAACTTACCCCAGTTACTGTCTTCATGTTTATTGTGTTGTAATTAGCCTAGTGATCAAACACAAAAAACAAGTTTTGTTCGGTACTTTGTCATTCTCATAACATACAGTTCACGAATCGTCATGCTATAACACACGCCATGGTACACACAACATTACACTATGTACATATGTATGTAATATAGGTGTTTAAGAGATGTACTTGCTAAACGATGCTTAATGTATTATACACGCATGTGATTTCATTGATCACACAGTGTATTATACATTGCGCAAACATGCGCGTTCATTTTATATAACATGCCGTACGTTTATATGTGATTGAGTATTGTCAAGCAGAATGACTTGACAACGGATCCCAGTGTGGAGTTGAAAGGTCACAGTAAACACCCATCACTCGGTGTCCGCTTTTTGCAGATATTCTCAACAATTAAACGTATACATATATACATATATATCGTGTTATTGAATTACGCTACATTCAGTAAATATCAAAAATGTCGTATGGTATATTTTCAACAGTTTTTACCGTATATATATAGACGAGTCAGTATGATTGCTCCAAAAGCCAGTGTCTGTCGCTGACTAACGCGATGTCTATCATCATGAATAAAGCATGCGAATAAGATAAGAGCACACTGGTAGATAGTGAACAAACTCTGTACACCACAGAAACAGAAAAAATGGAACGCTTATCTGGATAGCAGTGTAGAGAACAAACGCACTTTGTGACCAGCTTCCTCGCTTTCCTTGGTTTGAAGCTCCAACTTGTGTTGCAGTTTTTCCAGATTGCAATTCGCTTGGCCAATTGTTTGCGCCAACTGACCAGCACGTTTCTCCGCAGCAGTCAACGCGCGCACTGTCTCGTCAATCAGACTGCGTTGCTTGTTGACTTCGGATCGAGCATCTTGCAATGCTTTGGTGGCTGCTTTCGCGTCCTCGGCGCAGCGTTCGGCATCCTGTATAGCTGTTTCGAGGTTGGCTTTGGCATCTTGTAAAGATAACTGAGAGATACATAGAGATAATTAAACAGACAGAGCGAGCATGCGTTGCTCTTGCGCAAGAAACAAATGCTGGGACGCAATTTCCAGTTGAGTTATCGTACACACTAGGGTTATTCAATGATTTGAGTCGAAATACTTGCTACACTGGGTGTTCGGCTCCCGGATATCGGAGGTGACCAGTCCAATATCACCAAGTGCGTTTGTAAAATGCAAATTAATAAATCGGTTTTATGGAGAAATCAAACATGAACAAAAAGCAAATAAGCATTCGCGGACAATCAGCATTGTACCAAGTCAAATTTTTAGCTACATCACACAGTGGTGTTACGCCATTCGGATTCAGGCGGCAGGCTTTTGAATTCAGTACCGTAAGTCGATGTCACCACTACTTAGTTACTTCGAACAGTGAAGCACTGGTGAGTGGGAGGCGAGGCTGGTAAACCTTGTAAAAACAGTTTGTAGGTTTCAACCAAGGAACATGGGTACGCACGTATGTACGTACGAATGTCCAATGTACAAAACATTTGCGGTTATCGGCAGTTGTAGACAACAATCCCATTGTCGTTTGGTCCTAAACGGTCTCTTATTCAAAGTAGGGCTGGAAATATGGTCAACAATTAGAACGTACAATATTTGCCCTTAATAAGTCGTATGGCAAACATGAGCACACATTGAGGCATTTCAAGTGGCATATATGAATATTACGAGAAGGTGCGGAATGCAGTTTGCTAATATAATCAGTGCCTAAATGACAGCACATTTCTGGCAAACAAGTGACAAGATGCTCCGCACTGCAAGTTACGAGTACACAGCGCCCAACATACCCTGATCGCGTTCAATTCTTTGGCCAAGTCCTCGGCCTCCAAACGTAGCGTCTCTTTTACGGTGGTTTTTTCCTTCAAAGCATTATCGGCCATTTCAACGCGTTTCTTGGCCTGTGTCAACGCCTGTTCCGCCTCGCGCTGTTCTTTCTGGCGCTCCGCAGCTGCATTGACAGCCTTTGTGTGAGCTTGTTCGGCTCGATCACAAGCTTTCTTCAGACGTGCTTCCGCCTGCTTCATAGCCACGTCAATTTCATCTCAAACACAGAAAGCATGATAAATGTGGGTTAGGCATAACCAACAGAAAATATGTGGATGATAAGGTACTTAAAAATTACGTATAAGTTTCCGTGTGCCACAAAATGAGGAAAAATAAACAGAAACAACCAAACAGTTCCAAGGGAGACGTGCCAGCTGGTTAGTATAGCCTTCATTCCATCCTTTGAATCAAATTGCTGAATGAAATAGATGTGCGTTCTTCAAAAAAATTGAACAATATCTGTTAGACGGTTAAGTTAACTTACATGCTGGCATGTGCTAGATTTGAGATCGTAAAGTGGTTTCTTCCACCTTTTCATCCGACTGGTTTAAATATTATTATCATGTAGATAGCTAGACGATTCAACCATATCAGTGGCTTGTTGAAATATATTTTGTACAACACTGTTTGGATAGGTTGTTAATGAGCGTCACTCAAATGAAAAGTCGTCACTGCTATTTTCACACGTAAAAATAAACGCCAGACAGTATTCTCTTATCGACAATCGTCAGAGTGGACTCGTCTCCATAGGATGTTTCTGCATTTGACAGACTTACCCAGTTCCCGTTTGGTTGCGATCACGTCGGCCTTTAGCCGATGACGATCGGTTTGTCGCAGTTCAGCTTCCAAAATGCCCAACCGATGTCTAGCCGAGTCCAGCGCCTCGCGTAACTGCGCGATCTCTTGTGTACGCAATCGAGCTGCTTGGACTTCCGCTTCCCCGCGTCGCATCGCTTCTTCCGCTTGCTGAGCGACCGTCTCGAGCTGTTGTAAATTGGCCAATCGAGACAGTAAGCTATCCGAAGCCGGAGAACGGCTACCGCCAGATAGTGTGCCCTATAGAAAATTGACAGGCAGAGATAATGGGAAATCAGTTAGCCAGCAGACTAAGGATAATGGAACTCGGTGGCACCGTCCTGAGACTCAGTTACTGAATCATGAAGTCCAGCAATTATCCGAAAGGACTGACTGGAGGTCAACTCATGGGAAACAATTGGCCAACATGCCGCCAACTCATCATCATGTTTTAAAGTGATTGTCGTTAATAACATACCTGGCATCTGTCACATGATGGTTAGTGTAGATTCGTCACCTACTGAACCAGAATGCATTGTAATAATCATATGTGCGCAACCCTCATCTACTAAATGTCTGCAGCTTTCTTGTAAGGCGGTCTATGTATGACCCTACGTGCATGTGGCTGGCGGGTGTTTCACTTTGCACTGACCAGTAGGCAAAGAGGATGGACGTGTGAGATATTCACATCTTAAACGTTTGTCTTTTTCTGAACCAATCATTCTGTCGTTCTAACATACATCGGACTAAAATAAAGCGAGCAAACAACACCGTTCCGGAAATTTGCGGAAACAAACAATTAGAGCTAGATTAACCTGAGGTCAACGGCAACGGTCAGAGGATAAAAAAAGGTAAACGTGTGTAGGTGTTCACCGTGCCCAACGTTGTGCACATTTGTGCTTTGATTGCAACGGGATAGACGCATACCATACTTCATGAACTAGTGATGCGTGGTCTCGTTCGAGTGACTCAAATGGGCTTCAGACAGTGGCAAACGCGCCTTCTTTGAGTGTCACTATTCTTTTTCTACCAGGATCGATAGTCGCATGCTCATTGTTTTCGGTGAACAGCACCCGAAGACTGGCTATGCACAAGTAGGACCCACAACAGTTCAGCAAACAGAATGGATGAACCGCGCTGTTCCCGATATATTATGGATAAGGAAAAGCTATATCAGAACAGTTATGTAGAGTCCCGATCACTTCACACTCATGGACAATATTGAAAAATGACCATCACCTTTGAAACACAAGTAAGCGGTCCTTGTAAGAGAGGATGTCCTGTATAAGACAACAACAACACTTTTGACAGGATATACGTCAGCCCATCATGAGAGGGAATGATTGTACTACGTACGCCAATATCAAGGAAAATTGCTTGTATCGTGCTTGTTCTTCGATCGAGCCTCGTTGCGCTTAGCTATTGTAATCGCACATCTAATCCATATGTGCACTGTTCAATTCGTGTCGGCTTCTGTAGGATCAATTAACTGAAGAACTCTAGACTCCGATTACTTAACACAACATTTAACTTACTCTCCACTAAAGACAATTCTGTATGTCACATGTGTACTATTTTAAAGTGTATTACTTCCTTACTATACCTTACGATCACATGACAGCTTCGGAACCATCGTGGTTGATTCCTTAGGCATCACAACCAGCTAAACCATTGAGCTTATTGTGACCAATCCAGTCACACTGACGTAGTAGCCAGATTTGCGAACTGTGTCGATCCGGAGTCCATCCAGTTACAACCATGTCAGATAGGTGAAAGAATTGTAGTCAGACGAAAAGCAGTTGCAATCACAGGAATGCATATTGCAATACTGATCGCGTAGGAGTGTTTAAGTAGTGAGGCATGATACTATGATTATAAAGTAAAACTACTCTTAAAGTTGCGACACTGCTTATTAAGGAGGAAGGGTATTAGAAAAGGCATACCGTGATTGTCCAGCGGTTGATCGTGATCATCAGCGTATTATCCAATACGGTCGAAAAACATTTTATATCGTTCAAAAGCCTGATGCAGCTTCAAACACATCCACTGCGCCTTCCGGCCAGGCAAGCCTCTAACTGAAGAGTGAGCAAGAATGTTGAGTCTGTTGGCTCTAGGTGGGAATCCAAGAAAACCCTATCCGTCTGCCTCGCAAATCAGACTTTCGATTCAGGGATTCTGAAAGGGAATCCCTCAGGCTAACCTCCTTCCAAGACATAAACAACCGGGAAGTATCGGAAGTTAACACTGCCGTGACAGGCCAGTACACTCGATTTTATCTTCTCCCTTCGATGCTCACTTCAAGCCAAGACAACTGGTAAACGTCGTCGCCCTTAACGTCCGAACTTTTCGACAAACAGGTCGCCAAGTTACTTTGGTGAGCACCCCGTCCAGTCTGGAACTGGATGTGTGCT
>JTDE01003865.1:4515-18979 GCA_014338405.1 Paragonimus skrjabini miyazakii | reverse complement strand
TGGTCAGCGCTAACGAGGACTAAACGCGAGTCAAGTGTTTTTTTTTTTGAAATGTGAAGGCGAAAGCTACGATCAGATGAGAGTGATGTTTAATTTATGAAAATCTAAAGTAATAATTTTCAGTTGCAAATTCGAATAGAACAGACAAAGAACTAACATAAGTTACGCTCGAACAGAGTTCACTGCATCCGTTGATGTTTGTTGCAGATGAGTTAAATGAACGAAATTCCAAAACACAAAACAATGATCAAAAAGTCCGTTTAAAACCAGTTCGATTGCTGCCAAGTCAACATAAAGTCAGAAGCAGTTCCTTTTGTATGCAAGGAATGAGGTGACGGTATCTGATTGTGATTGATTCAGAATACCGTAACAAACATATCCTTCGAATTGAAAACAGAACCCGAAAAACTTCGCTAATGAAATGACATGTTGCTTTATCAGGTGAAGCTTGGCGATCGAAGACGCTGGTTCCTTTTGGGCATTTGTTGTCAAACTACCTGATTGTGTAACCGGTTGTTTAACCAATTTTGGTAAGGGATCAATAACCCCGATTCCAAACTAGCGTATAGTTCTGCCAGCATAGGACGTTCTGCATCCGCATTCGTATTCATGGATTAGACATCGGTAGCTTGACTGGCAGCGTGGGGATTTCGAGCGTTCTGTACGCTACTGGCTCTGCGGCAAGGAACGTGCGGATAACAGCTCACCACAGGCGATGTTGAACTAATCGACACACGTTTTTCTTTGAACGGCAGTTGTAAAACCATTAATTTCCTGGGTTGCGAATCACTTCCTGTGTTAGTCGTGTTAAATTTTATTAATCTGAAACATTGAGTTCCCTTTAACAACTTCATCAGAGCAGAAAGAAGACATATATTGCGATATGTCCGGATAACTTTTGACATAGTTCACCATCAAGTGCGTCACTTGCACAAAGCCCGGTTAAACAGCGTGCCCATCAGTCCTCTTTCATAGGCTACTGAAGCAAAGCTATCAAAATGTAGGTGTTGACCAGTCCACGTATTCTTTTGGTAGATAGCACGCTGAACAGATCCATCCATTCTCTTAATCATGTTAATGTCAAACAAAGGCTATCAACCGCTAGTCTTACTTGATAAAGTGTAACACATGTTTGAGTATGGGCAGTTGATTTGGCCCCAGCAAATTTGCTGCCTGTTTCATGGTTTAGAATTTTGTACATTCAACTCATCTGCAGTAAACACCAACAGGAGAGTGACAAAACCAACCGGAACATAAATCGCATTATAACCGGCTAATGGAACTGCAGTATACCAGCTCGGTGCTTGCAGAAAAGCGTGCTTGGACATATTCTTAAATGGGTTAACCCTATCAATGCCGAAAAACGAGCTGTACTTGACCTGTACGGAAGAGCCTGGTTTCATCGACAGCAAAACCTGTCCTGCTAAGAAGTCACTAAATTAACCCGGCCTAATCGTTCAAAATGTATTCTTACGCAACCATAACCCCATAAAGTACTCGCAAACAGTGAAGCTGTGCTAAGTACAGCCTGCCAGAAAAAATACACCTTAGAGAAAAAACAGTCGCGCAGGCGGACACACATGGCATGGCGTCAGAACCTAACTGATCGGAACACGCAAGGAGAATTCCATACGTCAGCACAT
The DNA here is from genome assembly GCA_014338405.1 of Paragonimus skrjabini miyazakii. Classification (NCBI taxonomy): domain Eukaryota; kingdom Metazoa; phylum Platyhelminthes; class Trematoda; order Plagiorchiida; family Troglotrematidae; genus Paragonimus; species Paragonimus skrjabini miyazakii. The sequence continues at coordinate 17,336 of JTDE01003865.1, read as the reverse complement.
CAGTCATGTGGAGGCCTCCCGGTGATTTGCAAATTCGCTTGGCAGGCAATTTGTTTGTCTTACTCGGCAATGTGCGGCGAACATCCGATTGTGTTGAGTCGTTGAAATCGCTGGGTAATTCAGATCGGTGTGCTAATTAAGTCGAAGGTCGGCGGTCGGTTTCGTCTGCTGTAACAACCGAAGGTTGTGTTTTGAGAACAAATGTTTGTGTCAGTTCAACCCGACCGATCGATGCAAACAGGCCCGTACAGGCGCAAGTCGCTATTACAATTAGCCTCGGTGCTGGCTCGAATAAACGGGCTGGCAACCAGGCGGAGCGTGGTATGACATGGGAGGCACAGCTCAGTAGACGATGCCAGCACGAGGGAAGCATGTCGGAGATCGGTTATACGCTTTATTCCATGGGCGACGACAAATAACCCGCAGCTTTACTGACAGGTAGATACCTCCTAGAAAATATTACAATACAGGACGTTTTCAAAACGAATCGGCTTACCTCTTGAAACCCATTTTATCGAGCTGTCCTCCCGGAACAATGCGAAAGTCGTTGCTCACATTACACCAATGCACATTTCTGTCTTAACGACTCACTGAGACTTCATGATGTAACGTGAAAACAAAATTGAATAGTTCTAAATAGCTAAGTATGCAGAGTTTAAAATAACGAATTTGTTTAGTTGGTCAGTTTCAGCAGAGTTGCTACTGTGGCAGAGAGACAAGTCTGATACGCAATAAATCCGAGACTCCAAGAAACACCTGAAAGTGGCCATGGAAGATGGTAAAACTTCAATCTGGATGTGTTAGGAACATGAGAAACTGACCCATCGGTCGGAAAATGATACAAAAAGCTCGGCTACAAACATAAGCTAAACAGGGGAAAATGCACATGACTATTAAATACAAATCACACCGCGCCATGAACGGTAGTTTTAGCTTGAAAATGCTAACATACGACCGGACGATTGTAAACCGAGTTAAGCAATGAAAAACCTGCCTTACAAGACGATTTTTTTTAAAAATTATGAGTTGCACAATTCAAGTAAAGGTTATTGGTTTTAGGTTGTCAGAGTTCTGTCTACAAAGATTGCACAAGTGTCAAGCTTCTGTTCTGATTGGTTGGACAGAGGGGGAACAGAATACTTTCCAGCTGCGCAGTAGGTGTCAATTAGCACCTGAACCAACGAAAGATTTCACAACGTAACACATGGGTAAGACTGCACACTACTGTTTGGACGGAAAAGTCGAATACGGTTGCAGATCGATAGTAGGCACTACTTAGCAGTGACAGTAAATGGCAAGTTACAAACGAAAAACAGCAACGATCCACAGTGTCTTAGACGACTAGAGGCTGAATCCAAACACCGAATTTGCGCGGTGCGTTCTGAGATGAAACTAATTCTGTATCACTGGTGGTCATTGGGTGGACGAATGTGCAAGGTAAGAAAAACTGAATCATTTCAGTTGTAATTGATCTAGTTTTACATAATTCGTTCTTATTGTTCAAAATAAACAGCACCAATGTATTTTGTGGTCACAATAAATGGCCTGCATGTCCAGGGCTAGTTTATGATGAGGCGAGTGATTAAATGAACCCGGTTGATACGATACTTGAGAGCCTGGCATGCGACTGAACTAGAGTTATAATCCGTAACGTGGCGGTCGATTTTTCCGACGCGCAATCTCTACCTTGTTTAGAGAGAAAGAGAGAGTATAATTAAGACATGCAAACTGCTTAATGCATCGCTTCAACTAGGCAGCAATTAGTGTACGATAATGAACGGTGTTCATTTAGATGTGTCAATTATCGAGTGCGAGATAGTGCAATCACTACAAAAGTCGGGGTAGATGGCTAATCAGAGATCACAATGAAATCACGAACCCGAGCTCCTGCGGCAACTTCCAAGGCAGTGGAATACTTCAAATCTTTCACCCGGATCAACCTGGCCACGGGTCCATGCACCCGACTACGATCGAAATTCTGTTCTGGATCCGTGTAGTCGAAAGCCAGTTGAGGAAACTGTGTCATTCCGGTATTGGTCTGATGACGTGCTTCTCGGGCAGCATTGACCAAGCTAAACTGACGCTCTAGAATGAAATCGTTTCGATAGAGAGGTGAAAAGCTTATGCTCAACCACGAGTCAACGCAGTTACTTTTAAGGGACACCAAATCTGGGAACTTAAGTTGTTGACCTATTGTAAACAAAGAGAATGAATTGTTGTGGAGCATGATGGTTGGATTAGTTTTAATTACCTGACATGAAAAGTTATCAATGCTCAAAGTAACATTGATTCCACGATAACTTAGTGGCAACGAGGCTAATCACACGGTTGTGGACCTAAACCCCAACAGTTACCATAATTGATTCTGCTACTAACCTGATAGTGTCTGGTTCATATGTGACCCAGTACATCACATGACGACCTGTGTTGTGAATGATGGAAGTCAAACTATAAAGCTTCAGCAAAAGAGCTATCAGAGGGAACTATACACAAGCATCGGTCATACTTAAGTTTCCTTTGATTCATCGGTTAATAGCTTGTCAGGATTTTTCGCGAGTAACGTGACGAGCGAAAGTTTTTTAAGGATTCGGTAACATGTTAATTAGTGTTGTAACAGGCATTTCTGAATTGGTATTCTTTCTTATCATCATCAAAGACAGTAATACATCAGTGGTTCTCGTTGACATCTGTCATATAGCCGCGGAGAAAAAAGTAAACCGTATCCAAGAAAAAAGAAAAGAGGAAGGAAAGGGACCCAAGTATAAACAACAACTAAGACCATATTAAAACGGTCAACATCAAGATGACTATACCTTGCAAACAAACTGCGCTGCTGGTGAATATGAAGTATCATCGGTCTCTTCAGAGCCTTCAGTGCTCCGCGTCATTAAGTACACTTAGTTCATGGACAACTCAGATAAACAAAAGCAATATTCATGCTACAGAGCTCCAGTACCCATCATCTCACCTAAAATCTTTAGCCATCGACTCTGTGGGACACGAAGACCTTAGCCAGAGTGATGAACACGTCCTGCAGTGGCCAACTCCTTGGTGAACAACTACAATTCTCTACGCCAGGTCATCATCTGGTCACTTCCCACTTTACTCCGGTCGACCGGGGAATACAGCAGAGTGCTCGGTGTAGCAGACGACTAACGGGCATTTTCAGTACACGGCCTAATTGTCTAAGTCTGTGCAAACTTAAAGATTGAACAAAGGAACTCGTGTGACAATTACTACCAAACACCCATCCCCTAACCTCTTCGTTGCTTGCCCATTGATGCTACTCGACGCGAGCGGCCGAACGCAGATATCGATAATCAATATCTGAAGATGGCCCACGTCTTTTTTCCTACATTATTATTATTATTATTTTGTGTGTATGAGTCAATCCCCCGAAATTGGTGATAATCATTGTGTGGAACTAAGAATTCAATTCTGTATGGTAAAATAACGCGCCAAATCACACTGTTTACCAATTCTCATGCAACTGCGGAGAAAGTTACATAGGCAGAACCGATAGATAATTGATCTCTAGGATGAAGAAACATGTACCTAAGTGGGTTCACAAACAGGTCTCAAAACCGGAGACTGTAGCCACAGAGAATTGTAAGCCCCCAGCCTCGTCGATTGGACGACACATCCTGTCAACTGGCCATAACGTGGATCTGACCTCAGCCTTCACCATCATAGTGCGCCACCACAACCCACGGTTCCTAAAATTTGCTGAAGCCGTCGAGATAAACCGGTCCAAACCTGTGTTGTGTGTACAAAAACAATTATTTGTGGACTTGAGGTTGCCATGGTCCTAAGTCATAGTGAGTGTCATTCAAATCACACGATTGGACGTTTTTGTTATTGTTGGTTTCTTTGTTCATACCCCCCGAAGTAATGTAGATGTTAAACTGAAAGGTTCCCGTGTCATTGGTTATTTGGTACTGACGAGCCAATACGAAATACTACCATCTACCAGTGTTCGTCTTCTAACTGTTTTGTTCAAATTATTGTAATAGTTATTTGAATGAACGAAGCTTACCAGTCAGCACGGATTCTGTGCCCACTGCTTTGTCATCTGCTTCGGCGCGTGTAAGTCGATGGCTCAGTTTTTGAATTTCATCTGTCAACTTCTGTTGTTCCAATTCCTCTTTCGACTGAGTCCCACCGGTCATACTTAGACGACCAAACACTTTGGCCACGGCCGCTTCCTGCTTTTTCAATTCAGCTCGCAAATGTGTTTGACGCATTTCAAGCTGACGTAATTCTGTCTGTGCCGAGCATCGTTCACCGTCTGCGAGACGCGCCTGTTCCGCCAGGCTGGCAGCCACACCATCCTCTCCGCTAGAAAGACCCGAGTTCGCTGCCTGAAATTTCGAGAATCAACGTGTAACATTAGCAGAGCACGAAAGCAAAGAAGCATAATATTATGAAAGCACAGACATGTGCATTTTCGGTTTTCAACCGTACATACAAACACTACGGCTCGGATTGCCATTAAGCCTAACTAGCAGAAAAAAGCAAACAAAATAACGAAACAAATGTCGGAGCAGTTAGTAAGTTCCACAGAGGACAATAAGATGGGTAGGTAAGCGGGTCAAAATGTAATACTTCCGAGCTCCCAATAAGGCTGCTTAGTTTGTAGTGTTTGGGCACGTTGTTCCTATTTTGAGTTCGGGTCCGGCCGAAATCTAGACTTTTCACAACTGGATCTCTCTTAAGTTAACATATCTACCAAGCTATTTACCAGTAATACAAAAGTATGGGTCAATAACACTAAAAATGCAATTAAGCCATAGAGTGAACAACACAATGTTACGTCTGAGAACGTTTCCAGTCAGTAGTGGGAATGATTACGCGGTACTCAATCGGGCCCTTACCGACCTCGCTCATCGCCGCAATTGAGACTATCACAGTCCGCGGCTACATCAGTTAACAACAATCAGGAGCCACGTTGAACAATGAGCAGCATAGCAACAATGGTCTGTTTTATCAACTCAACTTTATCGTTCGCGATTAGCAAACGCAAAGAAATTCGTCTTGGTTCTCTAGAATATAGACGTGTTTCTGACCGCACCAACTAGGTTTTTCTTCATAGGGTGTGTAATCTTGTTAAGTAATTATTCTCCATTTGTTCTCAAATTACACAATTTAATGAGCAGGCGTTTTCCCATTTAGCAAGAATTTAGGTAATCTCCGGCGCGCAATATTGCCCGTTTTTTCCCCTCCGCTTTATATAAGCCGTATGCTCATTCAAAAGAAATCCATTCACTCTAAAGCACGCAGAAGTTGTCATCTATGGAGTTCAGCATTCATAAACGTCTTTCTCTTCACTCCTGAAAAATCGCCATACCGAACCGTACCGTTAACCTTTATTGCTCAGTAGACCCAAGTGTATTGATGATTTATTTCCTCTTCTCAAAGTGTTGAGTACCAGACTGACCACATCTGCAGCTAGCAGATCACGTTTTTTTAATCTCCTACTGGGCGGTGCAAGCCACTGCACGTTCTCACAATTCGTTCTCTGGTTCCGCATGCATGGTGGGATTATTACAACTGGCGATGGTAAGTGACAGACCAACATCGCCGACATGCCATTATCAGATGAAGAATTTAGAGGCTTACAAAACAGCAGCACAAACATTATGAAGCCACTTGGTTAAAGCTGACTAAAAGAAAAAAAAGGAGGCTCAGAGGTTGAAACAGCAGTCATTAACCAACAGTGTAACAGAGTTTAAACATCAGTCGGACACGGGAAGGCTGATTCACAAGTGATGAACGATTATTCAGTGGGGATGCAGAAAACATAGATATTGCCATCCGAGAACGGTTGTTTTACTTGTAAGCTGGCCTGTCCCGAAAGAACATGTCCAGTATTGTAGCTGTATTATATCATGGTTCATTTCCATAAGTAAAGCATGATGGCAAGAGGATTTTGACCAATTTGCTACCTCGTGTAATTCAACATTTGGTGGTCCGATCGACTGGCAAATTGACATGAGCTCATCGGTTGGGACAAATTTGTAAATCGGTTGCTGGAATTATACTAAATCTGACGATTAGCAGTTAGACATCGCTATCAAACGAAGAAGCACATTAAGACGAGGTAAAGCATGAGGCGGGGGTAAATTACCTGTAACCGTCGCTGTGCAGCTTCCAACTTTAGTTTGGCTTCAGTTGCTTCTGCCTGGATAGACTGGAATTCTGAGCCGGCGGCTACCTCAGCAGCATGATGTTTACCATTCAGTTGTTCCTCCGTTTCAGTACATTGTGATTCCAACTCTTTCACACGCTGTTTGGTTGCTTTCAACGTTTCACTGGCACGATTAGCAGCTCCTTTGGCGACAGCTTCAGTTTTCTGACATGCAGACATAGTGGATTCTAACTGTTCCAACACGGCACCTTGAAACTGTGAATGAAAGTAACAGGTGACGCGGCGAGCCCAAGGTACATACCTCATCACGCTGGGCGCTCAGTTCGATAATCCGTTGTTCAACACTGGCTTTGGCTTCGATTAACTAGGGTGGAGCGTAGGCATCAATCCAAATGAATTACTCACCTGATCCAACTTTTCTTTCTGGTCAGATAACGATTTTTCCAGAATGACTAAACCATCTTTGGTACGATTTTTAGCCTCCTACAAGGGAGTTCCAATCTGTAACAAAGGAAAATTCACTGACCTCAAGACAGTAGAAGTCATAAGCAATGATAAACTTCTCCAAGTGTGTTATCTCGCGAACCACCTTTTGGTATTCCAGATAACTACTACGCTCTTCTCTTAGCTTAGTGATCGTCGGGTTTATATCTTCACGCAACACCTAGCCACAGATAGCCCTTTTAAATGAATAAATGTAAATGACATACGCGATCGATTTCCCGCAATTTACTGTCCTTTTTCTCTATGGTCTTCAATGCCACTTCTTTTTTATGCTCATACAATTTGGTGCTAGCCGCTTCCTCCAACAAAGAAAGAATCTGCAAAAGATGAAAAGTTTGGCTGCCCAAATATGCTGAAGAAACAGACCTCAGGGGGTTTCATGTTCAAAATTTTGGTAATTCGACCTTGCATAATCAAAAAATGCGGATTATTGACATTCAGTTGCACAGAATGAAACAAGTCATGCACACGCGTGTTGGTTGCATTTGTTCCATTGATCAAATATTTATTCTTGCCGCCAACCACGATCTGAAATGTGATTGTCTACCGACCAGTACGTCAAATCCTACCTGTCTAGTGATGGTCAATTCGTCGAACTGTTCGTACCCGTAAGGAGACTGAGCTTTGTTCACGTTGTCAAATACCGCGCTCACCGTTGCTTTGGTGATACCCGCTTGGCCGGATTTGTACACAAGTTCTTGCAAATTGGACGCACGAACCTTGAAAAAATGTACGGATGAGATTGGGAAATAAATAAATAAATAAATAAAGAGTTAGATAAGCATACCTGCGATAGATTTGTAATCCCGAGGAGAAAACAGACAGCATCGAGAATATTGGACTTTCCTGAACCGTTCAGACCGGTTATTGCATTGAACTGCGGATCAAAACCGTTTATTTCCGTTCTCTGGCAATAAGACTTGAAACCATCAATGATCAAAGACTTTATATACATTTCAGTAGATGCTAAAAAAAACAGGAACACAAATATAGGAACATGAATATATACATCTATAGCAAATGCTTTTGCTGTTCCTATATCTATATATACATAATATATAATGAGCAAAATGACAAACCGACGATGTGATTTTATCCTAGTAAGTGAAGCTGTCCAGTCTCAAGCGAATTGTCTGCAATAGAGTATGGGAACGAGCATACCCCAATCTTGAAGCAACACTGTCATCTGAAGGTGCGAAGCACGTTACATGAAACCTGTCACGGTCAATTACCTGATCTGTACGTTCTCAGCAGAAGGGCTGGGCAAAACAGTCACTCGTAAACCCCATGTCGGCCAAATTAGTGTCACGGAAACACTCAACACCAAGCTTATTGGGTTTCTTAAGTACACCTTTCAGAATATCCTCCATATTGAAAGTGGTCGGGAAAAGAAGGTCGGACAAGCCTGACGATCATCACTAGAGCTGATGGACACCCGAGATAGTTGTCCAGAAACTCTCATTCTGGGTGTACGGAAAGCATACAACGAAATCAACAGATTCATATACTTATTTGAAACTCCAATACGAAGGAGGCGGTTCCAGAGGACGTCACGAGCAACCGAATTAAAAGCAGCTTCACGTCTAAAAAAAAACCCACGACCGTCGGCTTCAAAGGCGGGTGCTGATGCAACAAGACTCATCGCAAAGCAAAAACATGATCAACACACTCTCCACTGGATAGGAATCCTGCCTGTTCTTCATTTATCAGATTTCCCCTGGGTTTAGTGAGCCCACGTAAAATGAGCCAGCGAGTAAATTGAGCGCAATGGATATTGGAGTGACATCTATATAGTTGCCGCGTAGACATCGGGCCTCACTCCTGAAAACGGAAAGTAACGGTGATAAGCGTTCATCACTAGGTCTCTTCAGTTCCCAAAACCGCTTAAAGGAGTCTTGTTAGCTGTGATATCAACCACTCTCCATCATCCTTGAAAAGAGGAGAGAGATGATCGAAGAGAAGCTTCCGCCGGCATTGTTCAAAGAAGGTAAAAAGGCGTTAGCAGATGCCTTGACTGGGTAGTTTAACCTTGCGTGATCGACGGAGACCATCCCTCCGTGCTGGGGTCACGCGATAATAGTTCCCAAATTCAAAAAGGGGGGCCGGGGCTCTTGCGAAAACCATAGGGGAATTAGTTTGACCCCAGTCATTTCTAGGGTGCTGGCCTCCATTATCCTTCGTCAACTCACTGCAGTTCGGAAAATAAACATCGGAGAAGAACAGGCAGGTTTTCCTCCTGGTCGGGGATGTATAGATCATATTTTTAACCTTCGTCAAATTTTGGAGCAGCGTCCTGTGTGTCGCTGGTCAACAATCGCCGTATTCCTCGACTACAAAGGTGCGTTCGGTTAGGTGGATCGATCTACACTGTTAGAGTCGCTTAAACGCAGGGGTGTGCCGACCAAGTATGTGAACATATTGTCGGCGCTTTACTCCCATACTTCGGCTCAGGTTAGGGTTTACGGTGAGCTGTCTGACAGTTTCAGCACCAGGAGCGACATACGTCAAGACTGTCCCCTTTCACCATATTTGTTCGATTTTGTCATGGACGAAATAAAGGAGGGCTGTTTGCGTCACTCAAATGATGCCGGTGTGGACATCCTACCTATGGGAAGACTGACTGACCTTGATTATGTTGATGACAAGGTGTTTCTGTTTGACAACTTTCAAGCAGCGCAAGCAACGCTAAATGTAATTTCACGTTCTGCAAAGTACATCGGGATGCGCCTTGCAGCCTCGAAATGCACAGTGCTTCCGCAAGATTGCTGTGATTACGTAGATTTAATGTCAGATAACGAAGTCTTGGAGGTTGTTGACCGGTTTGTATACTTGGGAAGTTGCATTGGCGATGGCGGCGGAGGTGTGGAGAATGAAATAGAGGCGCGTATTTCCAACGCTATAATTGTGTTAACTAATCTGAGACACCCATGGAGACAGGGAGGTATTTCTTTGAAATTTAGGGATCGTGTATATCAAACAACAGTGAGGGCTGTGTTGCTTTACGGTAACGAAACCTGGCCACTTAGGGTATTTGATCATCGATGTCTGCGCTCAATCGCTCGTATCGGGTGGCACCAACAAGTGAGTAACGAGGAGGTTAGGAAGCGGGTGTTTTGCATTGAGTTTCAAACGAGTTCTTTTGTTCAGACAGATGGTTAGGTCATGTACTAAGGATGCCAGCTAGTCGTTTGCCACACCGAGCACCGTCTGCCGACGCTGCGGTCGATTGGCGCAAGGTGCGAGGTGAACAGATGATGACCTGGCGTAGACAAATGAAATCGTTCACGAAGGGGTTGGGCACTGTGGATCGGGTTCGTCTCCCGGGTTGGAGCCCTCGCGACTCACAGAGTCGGTGGCTTGAAACATTAGGTGAGATGGCGGCTAACCGAGCTCAGTGGCGTGAATGGTGTTGTTGTTTGGCCGAGTTGTCTGGGAAGTGAGTGCAGTGAAAGTCGTAAGGAAGCTGTCTTGCTGATGACGCCTTACTTTCACTTACAGCTCGGTTGTTTGTTTGCAAGGTGTAGGCGCCTCGATGTTTTGTTTGAATGTAGACGTGGCTATTTTTTAGTGGTTAGGTCCCCTTCCCTTTTTTCTTCTGTCTTCCTATACAGGGTTTGCTTTTTCTTCGTGGTTGTGTGGCAGTTAAACATCAGTGTGAACCACTAATGTATTGCTGTTTATGATGATGATGACACTGTGACTGTGCGTATTGTTCAAGACTAATCAAGACAGGCATATGCCATTAATTAGGTTCAGTGAGCTGTTCGTTTGATGTTTCAAGACACTCGAGATGTTGTGGTTCACTACCGTGAGCGAGATGTCGATGGGAAAAGATTGGTACGTATTCGGGATTGCAACCGGCTATTTCAACTTCCACTAGGGGTCATATTTAGACCGTCCTTTGCAGGACTTCATGAATGCAGTTTTCGATTGAATGGACCATTTTTGGAGGGCTGTACTATAGGTTAATTTGCAGTCATACGTGATTTATTGAGTGGCGTAGCATTCATAGCTGTGCGTAACAGACCTGGTTCCACTGAATTCAGTCACGCCGCCGGTGTTGACCCTAGTTTGTCTACAGTACAATTACAAATTCCATCTCGTGTTTTTACGTGAGGTGCTGGCAACCGGTTTGACTCATGTTACGCCGCACCGAAAAATATTTCATTTTCCCCTATTTGCTAATTACTAATTTACCAGAGAACCTTTCAAAATTGCTTTTGGACACATCCCACAAATTCGCTACTTGCGGCGGACGTCATAGCTAGATTGATAGTATGCCAGACACCAAGGCGCTATGTTTACCTGTTCGAAATAAACCACTATTTGCCCCTCTCCCACGACACCACTTAAGCTTACTACTTTCAACGTTTGATCGCTCATGCAATAAGCAGCTCTTACACGTGCATTTGAGGTCTTCGCCATTGATACATGCCATCTTTCTGAGACACGGATTCAAGATTCTAGCGCAGCGCCGCGTCCTCAATCTCCGTGGGCTGCTACATACTGTGCTTTTGTGCGAATGCCGTGTGATTCAAGCAACTGGCCACTACGGTACGCATGTTCAGATAAAGTGCCACCCGAATGTGTACCCGTCGATAGCCGTTTTTGTCGTGTCTGACTGGAATGTATAACTAGGGAACCGAAATGCACTCATCCCGAGCACTATCTTTTTTTTTATCGAGGCGCATGCCTCTACAGTCTATAATCCAGGTGCAGTCATGGATTAATGATTTCACTAGCTTACTAGCCTTCTGCATACCGCGCGGCTCGCAAACATCACAGTACTGGCTGATTAATGAAATACTCACGTAATCTGGTTGCATACTGGTTGGCATACTTCGAATAGCCAAAAGTGTTCGTCGAATAGACAGTCATGAACGTTTGTTGCAGTTTTGTACTGTCATCGATCTGTTTCTTGTAAATACAAATTTCTGGTACTTCAAACGTCAGTGCGTCACCAGACGACATCCTTTGGCAAGTCAAGCAAGGGCATAGATTAACTATATGACCGTCAGTTGTCGCTGGCTGTTTCCAAGACTGTGAGTCAATATGAGGCACATGCATAGATTTCCATCATGCACTTGTATGTTCCACGTTCGCTCTCTGTTTCGGTTGGGGGTCAATTCGTCTTCAAGCGCATCTACACTGGAGAGATTCATTCATTCACCACGACTTTGAACCAAACCAGAAGTTGCTGTGGCTCGAGCCGCCATTCGTTGCAAGTGTCGTTTAGTACGTTTAATACGAAAATTATCAAGGAGAGGATAAGTAAGGAACTAAAAAGATAGTGATGGTGCGTCATAGACAGCGACACATTGCCATCTCAGATAGCGCTTTTTATAAGCGGTTTGAGTGAATACTAGCTTTCCAACCGAACTTGTGGTGAGCTTATCCACAACCCGCAAAGATACTTAGGACGCTGGGCCGAACATTTCCAATTACAGTTCAACTGGCCACCCGCGCCGTTAACTGCCCCTCAGGGCACGACCTGTTCCCATCGGTTTAATGACGTTTCTACCGATGCAAAAGCTTCATGTCAAATCATGTTCCTGTAATGCCACAAAGCACCCAGCCTAGACGAACCCCTGCTTTTTTGCATTTGGGAGCCTAACTTTTGGCAAAGTGCTGTCGGCTGTGTTTTAGAAGCTCTGGGTCAATAAAGTCGTTCCAAATGATTAGAATTTGGCTAACGCCATCCCAGTTTTCTCAAAAGGCTTGCGCAGAAACTAGCCAGATTTCTGTTGCATTGAAGTAGATTGCAGTCATTTTACTTCGCAGACGAAGCGAAATGTGCGAACGACATGTTCACCAAGACTTTCGAGTCAGAGACTCGGGGTGGGGTCCCTCAAGTCAACTCCCTTCCGCGGCATAAACGACCGAGAAGTATCAGAAGTTATCGTTCTCTCGACAGTGACAGTGACATTACTAACCGATCTCGACCTTCTCCTACTGTTTTACCCTCCATTCCTTCTGCCTTCCATATGTCTTCGGGCGATAATTGTTTTCTGAGGCCAAGATAACTGGTAAACATTGGCGCCTTTAATGTCCGCACTCTCCGACAAGTCGGTCAGCAAGCTGCTCTGGCAAGTACCCTCTCAAGTCTCGAGCTTGATGTGTGTTGTGTGTCGTAGACTCGCGTCTCCGACACACAACACACATCAAGCTC
>JTDE01003864.1:40602-58249 GCA_014338405.1 Paragonimus skrjabini miyazakii | reverse complement strand
TGTGGACAATAGACGGTGACCGGTAATCAACACACGATCGCTACGACGAAGCACCCTCTAATTGGGTCGAAACAGCGAGTGACCCAAAGCAGAGGGCCTACACAGCGAAGCATACAGTAACTGATCATGGAGCGCCAAACATTATTCTTAGGGATCAAGACACACGTCTTGAAAGTGGCAAAAAGTGAATCAGCTTCGTGAGGTTCTTGACCAAGTAAATGTAAACACTATATCACCCCGAAGAAACAGACCAAACGGTCGAAACAGCCCGCCGATTAAAGAATAATTAACTGAGAACAGAAGTGATCGGACACCTGAACCTCTTCTGATGTTATAAGCCGGGAACTGGTGAGAGCGTGTAAGGGCAGAACAGTACTTCAGTTGACATACGCCAGAAAGCCGACATCGGTATTGAATCAAGATATCGCAATCTGACCAAACTCACAATTCATCGCAAGGAAAGGGAGGTTGGTACATGAAAATTTGAAAGCAGTTTGGGCAGATTCAAATAAGAAACAAGTACTATCAAAAGAGAAAAATATCCGATATCCGAAATGATTATACGGTCCAATATAAGAAATTGCGAAACACGACAAGGAAACCGCAAACCAGATATAGAGGAGCGTATGCATAGTGACCGATCGTCAATAGGCCCAGCACAATGAAAAGAAGGAAAGGCGGGCGCACAGAAGTCGACTGAGAAGGTTGAACAACTCGTCAACGAAAACAACAGAAGTGAAATCCACGGGAGCACAGCAAGCCAAAGGAGAATCGGAAGTAATTATCTAAAAAGAAAGACAATGAACACACCACTTTTTGAAAGGGATTACTGAGATGGACTACCGGTACTGTTGGTTAGTACTATGTAGTCCACGTACAAACGATCTAATCACGGATGGTGCGGAATCGACAGTACTCCCTTGCAATAATATTCGCTAACAATTTTGCATTACATAACTCATAGCTCGCTATTTCCAGGAATAATGTTGTGTAAGCGGTCAGGCATTATTCACCTTTCTTGCAAACGTCCGATCGTATGAGCCGTGAGTCACCATGAACGACGTTATGCAAGTACCACTTTCCGGAAACCATCACTGCTTTAGTACTGCACGCAGGTAGGTAGGCGAGAGTGTTATTGTACACAGCTGTTGAGGCTGATATTGTCACTAACGTGAACCTCAATTGCATTCTAGTTCCCACCCTATTTCGTGTACACTTCATCCTAGTAAGAACAGCTACTTTTCAGAATTCAAGGGACAAAGTTCAAGTTGCATACTTCACTGATGGTGACAAGGCAGACGTCAGACGTTTAATATCCATGTTGACAGAATCAACCTAATCCGCGAGATGAGAATAATAACATTTCAAATGGAGTTGGATCAGAGATAACCTTCAATTGACTACATTTGTGCGCTCCAGTCTATACTACCCACCTAACCTAATTTGGTCACTTCTGACAGTAAGGGATGATTGCCAAAAATTATATTTCACACTGTACAATGACTCTTCAGATCACAGACGTTTCAGTTGACTTATTTTGACAAGTAGCAGACTCGAGTTTCCTTCTTGCTAGAATACAATCGAAATATGGACTCCGGTTCAAGTTCCCATGAGGCAACCGTGTTGATCACTAGGCAACTGACCATCACCGAATTACCACAGATAAACGTGCGGCGAAATTCACCTGTAGTTGATATTGAGGTTGATCACTGGCGTCTACAGGTATTCGATTTTAAGTGTGATAACTCGGTCGTGCTTATCACGAAGCAGTTGCCGCAGTGGTCAGCATGGTTAACCCCATGAAAACGTAACTGCAGTTCAAATCCACGTTGCGGCAAGGATATACAGTAACGAAACTAGGGTCTAATGCTTATTTTCAAAAGCGGCGGACGAAACGTCTTTGGGACTGCCGAAGTAACGATTAATTTCCAGTGATGTACAAATTCATGTTGATCCTTTCTCTCGTATGAATTCGCGCCTACTGGTATGGCCGTGGCATCCACATGGACGTTCCTTGCTTTACGATACAGTGCTGTACCCATTCGCTTTGTTCTCGATGCAAGAGGCACTATATCAACAGAACGTGTGACAATTGAGTCTCCCTCACCTACGGTGTGTGAGGTTCATCTTGAGTGTTTGGTACTCTCATGTCGATGTTAAATGATCTTCCATAACTAGGTTAGATGCGTACGTGATTGAAGGGGAACTCGAGACAGACACTGTACAGCAAGCCGTAGGTGGTCAAGCGAAACGCCCGTTGTCGTGTCCCTAGATGGTTTTAGGATTGTGAGTGGAGGAAACTTTGAACCAGACTACTGGAAAAAGTACGATCCGGTTGAGCGTTTGAATACAAAACCAGCTACAGTTCATCTCATCAAAGTCAAGCAACTGTATAAAACGAAACTACAAGCACCATAAGTCGTGATCACGTTACTGGGTATCGCTGCAACAGGTGCGCTTGCCGTCTCGGATTAGTGAGTGATCAATGCAACAACAAACCGCCATTGGAAAGATAGCGTAGTTAAACCGATCACAAAAAAGCCATATCAGGTTGTTTTTCAAACAACCCGTTTTCCTACCAGAATCCTGTATCACGGTTTACCAATTTTATTCATCATCATCATCATCATCATAGACAGCAATACATCAGTGGTTCACACTGATGCTTAACTGCCACAAATTTTCTTCTCGGTAGCACTGTTAAAACATCACGTACTGTAGAGGATTTTGGAATAAACTCTACTCAACAACTTATACAAAATATGTTTTATCAACTCCTCCGTTGAAAAACCCCTTGTCCCTCTTCCTAATTTACACCTTATCACTAGACAATTCCTCTGGCTATTGTTGTTCCTGATGACCAGCACAGGCCAACACGACTACAGAGGCCTCTCTTCACACGCCTCCTGGACTCACTCCTCCGGATTCACATTGACAATGTGGTATATGAGTGGGACCGGATGGGGCATACAGTTTATTGCTTGCAACGAAGTGTATGCGCAGGTGTTCTGAGGGTTCGGCCATTGCGAATGGAAACGGATATCGATAATCCTGAATCCTCGATTGGATAGCACGAGAAAGAAACAAACCCAATACTCATTTTACACAGGCAAACCACAGCACGGATGCCAGGAACCGGAATTTATGACCCAGTCGGAATCCACTTAACCGAATAGTAATCAAGAAAATGAGAGTGTGCAAATAAACATTTTCGCGTGGTGGAGTATTTTTCCTCACAATATGTGACAGTTTCCACAACAAATAACTCCCTAGTGTTAGAAACCGTTTGAAACGTAGCCTAAGAGGCAAAACCTAAAGCGTTGTGCATACTTAGCAGACCAAGCGAAGAACGGCACGCCCCCCCCACCCTATTGCTCTAACCTTTGGATTCTGTTCATCAATTTTTGTGTTAACTCCGCGATTTGCCTGCAAGTTTCGGTAAGCCAATTATACGGTATTTTTTTACTGCTATACAGGTTTAATGCATTGAACTGGTTGGAGGTTACCCAGTGCAAACAATACGAAATACCAACGACAAAGTTGTTGCAATCAGTACACGGAAAGAATGAATTCATTGGTACTTTCGAAAGAAATCACTGAACCAAGAATTTGTCAGAATAATCGACTCTGAACCTCCACTGTGGACCAAACTAGCTAGTGGTTAGACAGCCATTGATCAAGTGAAACCGAGTCTGAGGTAAAGCATACGTACAAAAGATTTCCGTTATTGCCAGATGCAATATTACGTACATGTGTAGTCTGTTTCTATCCTCCCCGGCGCGTCGCAGACCTTAACGTCTGCTACATACTTGGCCCAGTAGATTACACTATTTGTCCTACAGTACACAGGTGGTTTGCACGGCTTGGTCGTCCGATAAACAGGTGTTATCTAATTATATTTTCGTCTGGTGGGTGGTGGACGTTTATCACCGTCAGGACATTCTAGCTGTCTTACAAGTCAGGAGATATAGCAAAATCGGTTGAACGAGAGCAAGCCATTCAAACTATAGGGCTGAATCAAAACGCGTACTGAACTTTTTTCTTAACCGGGTCCCTGAAAACGGTAGTCTTGGGGCATAAATGATAAAATCATAGGTAAGCACATTCGCTGACATCCGAAAACCCACAACAATGTTGTTTTACTTTCAGCTATTCAATGATCGTCGAAGTATTCCGTAGTACGGCTTTAAACTATGGCAATATACCCACTACGACACAAGGTCCAACCAACAGTTAAGGGAGCAAAATTAAGCTATATTTAAAACGTTTTCTGATAGAAAGGCAAGTACAAGGCCGTGTAGATTGGGTCCGTTCTTGTGTCTTGCATTTGGTTACATCACGCTGAAACAAGCAGGTAATCTAGTGTATGAGATCAAATTGGTTCAGCAATGCGGACATTAATGTGGTTAAACAAGGAAAGGGGGCCGTAGGAATCCACGGGAAGCATTTACGTGCGTGTGTAAATATAGGCAGTCTGTCACATGGGACAAACTGTGAAAGCGGTCTGGCGAGTGAACTGTTGAGAAAATCGTTATACTGTTTTGTCAGAATATCTAAACGCTAAGTCCCTATGAATTCCAGTAGATCAACGGTGTTTTGTGGGGTGTCCACATCATCTGGGCTATATTATGATAGGTGACTAAACCAGAGGCGCGATTACTCTAACATTCGATGAGATATCTCAACACAGCGATAAGAAATATTCGAAAATCCACAGCGAGCGGATCGCAGACAACGTCGGCGAACGGACGAGTAATAACTCAACGAAATCCAACCAACGAACGAGAAATGGCACATATAAAACCCACAAGATAAAGCGTCAACCACAGAAAAACCAGGCAGAAGTGCACATGACGAGGGAGTGGAAACGGGCGCTGTGCTGTGGACTGAAATTCCGGCTCATAAACGCGAGCGCGCGCGTGGCAAAGAGCGAGTTGGAAAATAAAGATCGTGCTTTATTTAATGACTTCTTGTTATATCTTCACACAAATGTAGATTTTGTTGTATTATAAACGACCGATTATCAGTTCTTCTGACAATTATTTTACCCGGTGTTTCACCCACTTATTCTAAGAATAGCGCGCTGAGACAGATGTGGAGAAAACGGATGGATAACTGAAAGGTTACAACGGGGAAGTGACCACAGGTCAATCAGTACATGTGAACAAACAATGTGATAGTAAATGACACGCCAACTTGCTTAATAATCACGGTACAATATGCAACTATAATTTTAAATTTAATTTATACCTCAGACTACATTAAATAAAGTGAAACTTCTAGGTAGTTATATGGATCATGTAGAAGGATATCGCACCAATTACCACTCGATAGTGGTGAAGAAAACAGGGGCAAGCTAAACAGCGTCTAGTCTGGTTCATGCCACACCAGCTGACATCTGATCAAAGTGTCAATCTTACGACAATCCGCAGAGGTTACAGGTTCAGAAGTTCCGACGTCCATGGCATCTGACGAGCTTAAATTCGAGTGACAACTAAAAAGTATAAAAAAGTTGGAAACGTAACCTCCGAGGAAAAATTGTAGATGATAGCAATATGGATTCGAAGGTATTCTCAATCCCAAGACTGCGGAGCACGCGAAGTGTCATCGTTGAACAAGAAAGAAAAAAAACTGCGCATCGACACAGTCGAAAGGGGCGTAAACAACCGAAATATGTCAGCAGACATTGACGGCGGCTAGGGAATGAGACGCAATGTGTGTTGATCATGGCGGTTAATTCCAGCGAGTCCATTCAAACTATTACTGGTATTCGCAGTGGAGCTCCAGCCATATACTCATCGGTGTCGGAGCACAAATCTCAAGAAGATTGAGTGTGTCTAAATGACAAACCTCAAATGATGAGTGACAGTCAGACTGTGGAGAGCGAAGTCTGATGGCTAGTGATCTTAAGTCGATCTACAGGTTTTTCGGTTCCACATAAATAGTTCATTGATGTTACTGTTGAGGCATGGTTGACAGTGTGAAAGGTTTTCTGAAAGAAGTCCCTCGAGAAAAGAATAATGCTTCACTCACAGACCTACATCCTAATCTTCATTGAATAATGTAACACCATCCACATATAAGCTGCTGTTGGCTCTCCAATGATCCTTTATCTGGCCAAAACGTACATGAACCCCGAGCCTACTTCTCTTTAGGATTGAGATCACTCTGTAACACTGATTGTACAATGCTTTTCAATTACTGCAGCTCACATTCTTTAATTTTTATCGTTACTAAATGTGACGGTACTGTCGACTGAAATGTCACCTTTTAGGAGTGTGAATGAAATATCTGCGTGCGTTCGATTATGTTATATGATACGCTGACGCTGTTTAGTGTGCACTTGTGTCCGTAAGGAAGCCAACCATGCTCAAATACGAAGCAAAGCGCAGCCGACTATCAAAGTGGTTTCTTGCTGAAATTCAAACATTGTAGCACTTAACCTACCATACTATAAGCTAATATCGAAGGGTCTTATCTCGCAATGTTGTGTGGCATGGTACTGGTGACAATAAACAAAGTTCCACGGCGAGGGAAAACTAACGAAAAGTCACCGTGTCACAGATTATGAGAATCAGATTTTACGAAGTTTTGATATAAAGGGTTGATGAAAAACTCTTGGACAATATTTTGGTGACAACATCCCGTGTCGCATCAAAGATCGGAAAGTTGTCTGGAGTTAACGAAAAGGTTAAAATACTACATCATCATCGACAGTAAAACATCAGTGATTCACACTGATGCTTAACTGCCACACAACCACGAAGAAGAAGAAACAAACCCTGTTTAGAAAGAGAGAAAACCGGGAGAGGAAAGGGGACCTAATAAGAAAAAATAGCTACGTCTACATTGAAACATACAACATCAAGGCGCCTACACCTTGCAAACAAACAACCGAGCTGTAAGTGAAAGTAAGGCGGCATCAGCAAGACAGCTTCCTTGCGGCTCTCACTGCCCCGCGTCATTAATCGCACTCACTTCACAGACAACTCGGCCAAACAACGACAACATTCACGTCACTGAGCTTGGTTAGTCGCCATCTCACCTAACGTCTCAAGCCACTGACTCTCTGAGTCGCGAGGGCTCCAACCCGGGAGACGAATCCGATCTACAGTGCCCAACCCCTTCGTGAACGATCTCATTTGTCTACGCCAGGTGATCATCCGTCCACCTCGCACCTTACGCCAATCGGGCGCAGCGTCGGCAAACAGTACTCGGTGTGGCAAGTGATTAGCTGGCATCCTTAGTACATGACCTAACCATCTAAGTCTGTGCAAATGTAAGGACTGAACAAAAGAACTCGTTTGACAATTAGTGCTAAATACCCGCTTCCTAACCTCCTCGTTACTTACTCGTTGGTGCAACCCGATACGAGCGATTGAACGCAGACATCGGTGGTCGAATACCTGGAGCCGGTTCACGTCCTCCACTCTGATCGGCCATGTTTCGCTGCCGTAAAGTAATACAGCCCTCAATGTAGTCTGATGTACGCGACCCTTAAGTTTCGAGGAAATGCCTCTCTGTCGCCATAAGTGCCTCAGATTAGTAAACACCGCCATAGCCTTGGAAATACGCGCCTCAATTTCATTCCATGCACCTCCGCCGCCGCCGCTGATTCCCAGATATACAAACCGGTCAAAAAACTCCATGACTTCATTATCTAACATTAAATCTACGTAATCACAACAATCTTGCAGAGGCACTCTGCATTTTGAGGCTGCAAAGCGCATTCCGAAGCACTTAGTAGAACGCGAAATGGCGTTCAGCGTTGGTTGTGCCGCTTGAAAGTTGTCAACCAGCAACACCTTATCGTCACCATAATCAAGATCAGTCAGCCTACCACCAGGTAGGAGGTCAACACCGGCATCTTGTGATTGCCGGAGACAAACCTCTATTATTTCGTCCATGACGAAATTAAACAAAAATGGTGAAATGGGAAGGCCTTGACGAACGCAGCTCCTGGTGCTGAAACCGTCAGATAGTTCACCGTAAACCCTAACCTGAGCAGAAGTATGGGAGTAAAACGCCGACAGTATGTTTACATACTTTGTCGGCACACCCATGCGTTTAAGCGATTCTAAAAGTGTAGATCGATCCACCGAATCGAATGCACCTTTATAGTCGAGAAATACGGCAAATGTTGGCCGACGGAACATATGACGCTGCTCCAAAATTTGACGAACAGTAACAATATGATCTACACATCCCCGGCCAGGACGAAACCCTGCCTGTTGCACTCTAATGTTTAACTCCCGAACTGCAGTGAGTCGACGAAGTATAATGGAGGCCAGAAACCTAGAAATGACTGGGGTCAAACTAATTCCACTGTGGTTTTCGCAAGAACTGCTGATACCTATCTTGAATATAGGAACTATTATCGCGTGACCCCAGCACAGAGGGATGGACTCCGTCATCCACACAAGTTGAAACATCTGAGTCAAGGCCGCAACTAACACCTATCTACCTTCGTTAAAAAGTACTGGCACTAGATCATCTGGACCAGCAGTCTTATTACAAGTGAGAGCCGGGATCCAACTGCGAAACTCAGCCCCAGTGGGTGGTTCTAAATCTACCGACCAGGGCATTACATCAAAAGTTTGTGGAGGCAGCACGGTAGAAGCAGGAGGCCAGCTAAATTGACCCTCAAACTGTTCCGCCCAACGCTCCAACCTTCTGGACTTATTATAAATTAGTGTGCCATCTGCCTCGCTGACAGCTTCACTGACAAACGGTCGCCTGGGACCAGTGGCACGGATCAGCTTGAATAGTTTGCCGGTGTTCCCTGAAGCAAAGGCAGTTTCCACTTCCTTAACGTTTTCCACCAACCAAGCCTCACGATCAGTCTTTAGACTACGTTTCAGCTTCCTACGGATATCTCTTCTAGACTTATTATGTGAACTGCCAGGAGGAACCTTCCGCCTGCCTTCTAACAACTCCAGAGATTCCTCTGAAATCCAATGTTTGTCAAACTTATGTACCCCTGTGCCGCATGCTATAGTACCTGCTTTCTGAATAGCCTGTGAGATTTGTGTCCACCAGCTACTAGGGTCTTCAGAGTGAGTTCCACGAAGGCAGCTTTCTAAGCTAGTTTGGTACTTAAGCTTTACCGATGATAAAGCCAATTTCTCAACAGCAGGTCGTTGCTGTCGATGGGGCCGTTGTCCAGCAAAAGTAAGAACAGAACGACAACATACCAATGCATGATCTGAGTCCAAGTACGTGCTCCAATAAGAACGACAGTCTTGAACTGAACCACGCCACCTGTAACTAACAGCTATGTGGTCTATCTGAGACCAGGCCTGATTCGGAGCAGGCGGGCGCCAAGTATAGCAATGACGTGCACGATGCCTAAAACTAGCTTATGCCTAACGCACAGCTGCAACAATCGCCCGCCATTATCTGACCGATGTGACGCTATCCCAAACGAGATTCGGCCTCACCAAGATGGCTGACCTGAGCATTCATATCTCCGGCCAGAACGACTATATCAGAGCCACGTGTCCACCGAAGGAGAGAAGCCAAAACCGAATAAAACGCGTCTTTGACGGTAACGTCACTACAGTCAGTCGGAGCGTAAGCAGACACAATGAGTAAATTCCTGAAAGTCTTGCGTCTAGAGTTGGTCTTAACGGAACTTGCCAAGCGGACATCACAGTCTACCATTGACAGGAATTCAATCAATCAATGCGACTGCGGCCGTCGAGCTAAGGACTATACCTACTCCAGCCTGACCTGTAACAGCGGCTGTGGAGTCACCCGAAGTGTATAACCAGTATCGGGTAGACGACGCGGGTGCTGTTAGTTCCATACGCTGACTACTATCCTGGATTCTAGTCTCTGAGATACAGCAGACATCGACATGCAACGAGTCTACCGTTCGTGCGAGAGCAGCCTGTTTTAGAGTGCGGACGTTGAAGGCACCTATATTAATTCGCGATGTGGCAAGCACTTAACTGGCATTCGTGAAACATGGTCAAGCCAACAGGATCTGTGCGGCGAAATGTGTAAGGTCAAGAGACGACAGAGTTTATCCGTTCAGAAGACATGTCACTGCTCTTGTATATTATGTGGACAGGGAAGAAAACTGGAAGTCAAACAATTGGAGGACTCAAGGAGGAGAAAGGAATTTCGATGTGCACTTATCGCCCGTCTAATAAGCGCTTGCCGTTCCACCACCACTGGCGGTATGTGACAACACCTCAAGGAACAGATCGCGGCGGTAGTAACTGAGATTACAAGTATCCAGCGTCAAAAACGTTCGGACGGGTTGCAAGACAACCATGCAACTATCCTGAGCCTGATATGAGAGGGGAATGAAGCGTTCGTTGTTTCCACAATGGGCCCACTTAATCAAGACAAAAGAGCCACATGCAACAGTTCGTTGTCAACCTATCGAATGACTTCGCGCAATCGAGGACACCCGAAGAAGAAACAAAGTAAGTTGATGCAGGAATACACTGACCCTCGCTGATTCGCACTGGGTAGTTTTTAGCCTATCCATCGATTCTACTAAAGCACAGACCGATGACGGCTATGGTGTTCAGTGCACACAACCAGAAGATCTAATGAGGGTTTAGTGAAAACATACTGATAGACATGCGGATCAGTATGCTACCAGTGACAGTGAATAATAAGCAGCAAGCACTTCAATCGCCCAACGGTGGGCGGTGACAGCTGACGTATTATACAATACGGTCGGAAAACATCCGGTATCACCTAAGTCTTACGTAACTTCGAACACATTTACTGCGGGCAGCAGTGCTTAGAATCAAATAATAACGCCTCATTTACTGTGCCCTCGGACTGGGAAAGTACTTCATTGCAAAGTGAGTCAGACTCTCGAGTCACTGGCTAAAGGTATGTTCCCCCGAGAAGACCCTCCATCCTATTGTCTCGTAGATTAAACTCTTGAGTCAGATACTCAAGATGGGGTCATTCACGTCAACCCTCTTTTGCGGCATAAACGACCGATAAGTATCGCACAGTGATTACTCATCCAACATGACGTTCTCCTCATATTTCCCCCGTTTTCTGCTTTTCATGTGCCTTCCGGCGAAAATTGTTTTCTAAGGCCAATACAACCGATAAACTGGCGCATTCAGTGTCCTCACTCTCCAACAAGTCGGTCAGCAAGCTGCTCTGGCAAGTACTTTCTCCAGTCCGCAGCTTTATGTGCTGTGTGCCGAAGATGCGAGTCTACGATTCCATCATTGTTATCCTTTTGAGTTAATTTCTAAAGAACTGTCGATCGAAGCGCATCTTTCAAGAATTCTGATGACGCCGACCTCTTGGTCGAATTGGAGTGGGAATTGCATTGAGTTCCTGAGCAAAACAATGTTTGCCCGACTGAATCTCCGTAAACAATCGCTTATGCACCGTCAGACTCAATGCATCAGTAAGGTCTGTTAATGCAAATCAAAAAAACATTGTGTACTCATTACGTCGGCGTACGCTCCAACGGACAGCTGTTCGAAAACTACCAAGGATGCATTCTAAGAGGCCTTCGTTGACCTCCTGAGACAAACTAAACGCTCGGACATAACCATATCAGCGAGCGATTTTAATGCTCATCTTGGTCGTCTTTCTCTGGATGAGAACCGGTTGGAGGAATGTTTGGTGATCGGGCACAACGCACTGACAATGGCGAAAGATTACTGCAACATTGTGCATCCCATGGTCTCTATATTTCGAGCACCGCACTCCAACACGAGAAGATGACCTGTGTTACATGGAGACCTCCGTGTGCTTCTCAGCCGTGGACACGTTTGGATCAAATATCAGTCAGTTACAGGTGGCGCCAGTGTTAAGGACTGTCGTGCCTTTTGGAGCAACCACCTGGATTCGGACCATGCTGTTGTGCGTACCCGTTTCGTTTTATCATTTGTCCAGAGAATATACGCTCGTAAATGCAAGCTATGAGGGTGTAAAGGATGCGTTGGTGAAGTTGCCCAGCTCCAGTCACATGAAGAATCCTAATGAACACTGGGAACAAATCGACGAAGCTATGAAAGCATACTGTGAACAGGTACGTTCCGAGGAAGCTAATCAGCTGCCACAGAACTGAATTTCCGCTACGTCGACAAACCTTATGAACAAGCGTCGATCGATTCCACCAGGTCCTGAATATGATGACGACCGTCGAGAACTTAAACGCAAGCTGACTAAAAGCTTGTGCAAAGACTGTGAGCATTACTTGATCGAACAATCGAAAGAGATGGAAAGAGCTATTTTATCTGTGAACAGACGAAGCCTTTTATCCCTGATCCGTGGTTCTACTGGCCGTCGAGTCGGTGTAAGTGAGACCATATGTGAAGAATATGGTTCACTTATCACCAGTCAATCGCGCCGACTTGACAGTTGATCTGAACATTTGGAAGAACACATCAGCTGGCCTCAACCAAACCATGTGAACAAATAGACCCGAATGGTTAGTTATTGCGTTCCAGACGGCCCTCCGCCGAAAGTAGAAGTGGTCCTGAAGCTCAAGTTATTGAAGCGTAATAAGGCTCCTGGACCAGATCTCCTCTTTTCTCTTTTCAAGGATGGTGGGGAGAGGTTGATATCAGATATGACAAAACTCCTCCAGACGAGTTGGGAGACCAAAGATGTACCTCGTTATTGGTGTCTACCAACAGTAATCCCCATATTCAAAAAGGTAACCTGAAGTTTATGTGACAACCACAAAAGCATCAGTCTGTTGCGTCCAAGTTACTCACTTGAGTCAGATTCAGTCAGATACGCGAAGAACATGCAGGATTTCGATCCGGTCGACGGTGCGTTGACCACATTTTAACCTTGTGACGTAACTTGGAGCGTCGGCATTCTTACGGGCAGCTGATTTTTTAGTGGACAACATTCCGGAAAATTCACTTGGGATTCCAGGGAGCCTGGCGTTGAACTTCTTCTTGGCACTAAGTTGACCGACGTGGAATATTTGGACGACATTGTCTTACTTAGCCCCTCTGCCGAAAACATGTAAACCATGCTGAACAATGTGAATGACCAGGTTAGTTTGTATAGAATGCGCTTCATACTTTCAAAGTGTGAGGTGATGCTTTAAGACTGGGGGATTCTCTCCCCTAATTTCTTCACTGCAAGCAAACCGCTCGAGAGTATGAACACCTTCATATATTGAGGTAACGCTATTACGACAGCCTGCAATATAGCTGAGATATCAGCGAGAATAGCAAAGGCATGAGATTTCGATTACAACATTTCTGAGGAAGGTCACCCGAGGTGAGTGAAACGTTAAATATTACAACTTGTTCGTAACGTTGTGTTCTTCTTGACCCATTCGTTAAAAACATGCCAAACACGACGCCCAAACTGTTTGCTTTTACTCGTAGCGGATTTGATGCAGATATCTTACAAATCAAATGGATGTACGGTCACTATCAGTGATCAGAGCAAAAATTGGTTGTAAAGCAGAGACTCAGCATGTCAAACGGTGACGTACGGATCAGAAATGATTTCGCTGAATACAAACCCAAACTCAAGCAAAATTTTTAATACCACTATGGGCGACGGCGTACACCACTGGGAGTGGACGCTGAACAACTGATAATTTAGTCCGACATATTTGTTTACATTCAGATGGTTCCGTCAGATTGCGATCAGAATAGAAGTATAGTGGTGCACGAAATAAGAACGAGTCTTGAAATCACTCCAAACAAGTTGAACAAAGTAAAAGTATGGCAGAAACAGAATACTTGAAAATAAATCAACAGTTCAACCATCACTCGTACGTAGCGATCAACCCATTCTGCATCAACGGCCGATCACAGATGAAAAGTGAATTGTGCTCGATGCGTTCGTTCACCTTCAAGAACCGCAAAAACGAGATCATCTGGTAAAATAATAATCCACAAAAGATGAGGCAAGCGACCGGTAAGCATTTACCATAGACCGTTTGCGGTGAGATAAAAACGAAGCGCTCGTTGATAATGAAAACCCTGACGGAAAAAGTGATTTACTTCACTGGTAACAGAGCAATGTTTTAACGTTTGCTCTTATAACACAGGATGTTTGGTGCCACGTGACATGCCCGGCACACTGTAGACATGGTAATTGTAAGTACGTCTAAATCGAGACCGAATCAGTGATAACAATCGGGAATCGTATTTACGATCCAATGACTAACACGCAAAATCAGTACTATTGTGCCGCCACAAACATATTACCCTTTCTAATTAGTGTTACGCTTCCTCGTAGATCACAATATAGCCATGTTTGCACACAGCTCATCTAGAAAGTGACTAGACAGAAGTATGATTCTACAAGCCAATCAGAAAAATAATCAAGAAAATGTTCTTCAATACATTCCTAAACATTCCCCATTAGTTACAACTACACTACCACACGATAAGGCTCGGGGCCAAATGTGTCGAACTGTCTCCCATTCGGTTTATCAACTAGCTTTCTCAGGCTTGTCTGAAACAGTTGCACAATGCGAAATCAGTGAGCAGAATGGGATTTCCTTGCAAGCAAAGACTGGAGCAACTACATACACCCAAATAGTCGCACGGTTTGACTTGTTGGTCCGTAAATTAGAAATGTGCTCACTGAAACACACTGGTTTCCACTACGTAATATCCAAAATAACGCATGACGACAAGGGAGACCATCATAGGCATTCTCGGTGGGAAATAATCGGCTGAACACAGTACCTGATTCAAACAAAGAGAAATACGCGGACCGGCCATTACAGTAGAGAAACGGGCCATAAGTATTACTGCAATGGATGAACTGGTCGATATAGACATAGCAATGGTGTTGGTAGCTAAGTGACTTGTCGGTTTACATGCAATTTGTCTGCACTATCCAGATGGAACTAATTAATATATCAAACGGGATGACAAAATGCATTAGTCCATCTAATAGCGAGAATCAAATGAAAAGCAGCTGTTCAGTTATGGATAGCTGCTTCACAACATTCACCAAGTTAATGGGGTTTGAACGGAGACGTCGTTACGAACGAAAAACTGCACTACATTCCTAATATCATGAAAATCCAAATCAGGGCAATGCAGTAGATTGAAAACAGAGAAATTACACACATTATAAAATCACTTACGAATGAGCAGGGTAGCAATGACCCAGGCTCTGTAGTTCAAAAGTAAAAGAAGTCACCAAAAGATTACGAAAAAACACTTGCAATAAAACGCGTCACATGCACGGTCTATGGTAAAGGACGCAAGCCTGATGACTAGTGATAATCAGCAATTCAGCGTACAGAAACGGAAGAAAAAGTAACGTTTGTAGGAAAACATTCGCGCAGTCATCTGTTCCACCTCACTAATTTGCTCAGGTTCACTAAAAATCACTCAAGCGATAATCAGTCAGGCCAGTGAATTCCACTAGCCGGAGGTTAACACTGACGTTTAACTGCTGTAGATAGAAACAGCTGTAACCTAGAGATAAAGGAAACGCTTTAAATTAAACGCAAATAATCAAGGTACCTACATCCCACAAACAAAATGGAAGTACATAGAGAAGCAAGAGGGTGCTTGCTAAATAGGCTCCTTATGGCTTTCGTTATTTTAGTTCAATAACTGCCATTAATTCGTAAATAACAAAGGTGGCGTTAACAACATTGAACACCAGTAACCACCACATTTCCAAGTGTTTCTAGCCAGAGACCATGTGTACAGACCGAAGACCTTAGCCCGAGACGAGCAATATTTACCGTTCCCAACTTACTAATGGATATTTTCAATAATCTTTCAAAAATCACCGATCAGCCATCCAATAATTAACGTCAGTGACCAGCGACCTCGGTAAAAGGTGCTTGCCGTGGTGAACGATGGGCTGGCATTGGTAACACATGATCTTACCGCAGGAACTAATACAATTTCAGGACATGGGTAGACGAACACGATCGGTCCTCAGGGTCAAAAGTCCATCTTCTGATCCTCCGTATGCCTATTCGCTGTAGGGTGAGTAAATGCAAACTGATAGCTAAACACGTTAAAATCTGAACCATTAGCGGTCACGCACCAGTTTAATAAACGCGACCCTTAAGTTTAACTGAGATTATTATGACAAAGACGACACAAGTTGTAAGACATTGCCTCACACTTAAAGACAGGAGTTACGAGTACACTGTGCAAACAGCCACCAATCGAAACGTATCTCTCCCGGTAAAGAAACAGCTATCATTCAGAACTTCATTATCTGATCCGAAACGAACGGTACTGTGACAATCTTGCATTGTGAAATCGCACAGAGTAGCCAAACGGGATTGAGGAAAAGTTTCAAACCAAACGTACGTATCTGCTGATATTCCAAACAATACCTTTTCGTCAATACAGTCACAGCCAATCACTTTCCACCAGGAGGGATAATAACAAAGATTCTCCAAGTGCAGCAGACAGCTCCCATAATAAACAAGATGGAAAATGTGGAAACTTGGTGGGCATCATTTTCAATATGGAAAATGTTCGACGGTTGTTTATTATAATTCTCAGCACTGAACCATACACGGTTGCCTGCAGATTCTAACCTTAGTTGCTTTGCTACAGTAGTGTCAAAAACGTTTACATGCCTGGTTGGCATACCTCCACATTTGAACAAATCCGAAAGTGTAGACCGACTAACCCAATAAATGGGTAAAACCATTAGTGGCCAGCATTAAGCGTGACGCCGTTCCACAATTTGGAGGAGTGTGTACATGATCTTTTACATCCTCACTCCGAATGGAAACCTATCTGTCATCTTCTAATGTCTTTTTTCCAAGCTGTTGTTAGCCAATAAAGTGTGGTGGATGTCAACAAGCCAGCAACGAAGAAACTAACTTCCCTTCGATACTCACAGATATCTCTAGCTTCTTTATTTCATGTGGTAATTATAAGAGAATCACCCTAGACAACAGGAAAATAGTTTTATCTAGACAAGTGAGAATAGAGGGATTAAAGCTACCAATAATGTTCCCACACTTGGATTGTGACAATATGAAATCGACCTGGCAAGCAGCACAGAAAATGAGTTGAAGCTGTAAGGCGATTAACTTCAATCCATGTGAGCTGTCTTAGGTTAGCGGATCGATTGTGAGTCATCGAAACCACATCGAGGGGAAAAACGCAACTGACCGCTGTTAAACAGTTGATGATTGCCTTCATTTCGTAGACGCTTTTTGTTCACCAGTCACACTTTATACTGGTTGGTTGTAGCAAACAGTACTCAGCGTGGCAAACAATAAGTGGGCATCCTCATTGCGTGACTGAACTATCCAGGGCCCTGTATGAGAGAATGAACCCGCTTAAACCTCACCACCAAATATTTACATCTTAACATCAGCAGACCAGATTCTACTGTGTCACCTGATGCCCGTGATTGAACGCGCCTGATTGGCATAAACAAAATAATAGACTACCCTACACACCGACCATCAGCAAGGAAAATGTCTGCTATTATGAGTTGTCCAAATTAGACATTGGATGTGGTAGCGGTTTAAACAGACGAGTTCAACAGGATTTCGATGTTAAGAAAATTGCAAATAGGTGCCAAATAACGTGCATTTTGCAATTTGTAAAAAAGTTATGAATGAAACAAATTCTATCACATTTTCGGCTCATTATTTACATGAAAACGTAAGCCTGTTGCCATGCGACCGAAATAGGTAACTCTGGGTAATTTTTTTTTACACGTG
>JTDE01003864.1:20486-31016 GCA_014338405.1 Paragonimus skrjabini miyazakii | reverse complement strand
GCTGAATCAACAAACATACATTTGTGATAGGCGCCTGTTGATACTCTTACCGTACCTTCGAACCTGATAGCGCAAAAATTGCTGCAGTCCAGTCAAGGATTGTCTTCTCTACCTGTGCGCTTAGGGCAATTCCAACGCCAGCTTGGCCAGTGGCTTGAGCCGCAGGGCTTCCAAACAAACCCAGTTTGTACCCGCATAATGAAGTGGCTGACAGAGATTGGAGATGTAACACCGAGCTGAAATTCTTAAGCCGTATTTCAGCAATACAACATATATCGATGGCGTGGATCTCCCAACTACATATAAAAGCCGCCTGTTGACCTATTTGCATAAGTGTTCAAACACTAAAGGGGGAAACCCTAAATGGTGTTCAGGGAAGCGAGTAGGGTTTGTTTCTTTCCAACGAAGAAACCTTTGTATTTGACACTCAGTCTTGGTTACTATCATGCTGATTATGATTTCCGTCGCAAACAGAAAATGGAGCAAATCTCTGGTATGTGTCTAAACACGGAATTGGGGTCATCAAATAAGGGGGTATTTAACAAAAGATAGGGAAGTGAGACAAATTGGTTTGGTGCGGTAAAATGTGGCATGGGAGCGAAGCCGGTGACCGAAACCTCGGTCAGAGTTGATAGGAAGGCGTGACAACCTTCATAAGTAGTATACGTTTAAATTCATAGTTGTCCGGACAGGTTACATCTTGGTTGCCCAAGCTCAATGTGTTTGAGGGGCTTCGCCAAGGGCCTTTGGTTCAACTATACCCTAACTCTGAAGACAGTGGGGTGATACACGGAGTTTGCAGTCTACTGGGGGCGGCTGACTAACAGTAGTTCAGTTCAGAAGCCCTCCAAATGGAGTCATTCCCTTCAGAATGCTCAATGCACCCGCAGGAAGTTGCGACAGAAACAGCGCAGGAGTTCGAGTATTCGTCAACAAAGCAAACCTGTGCAGCCAGCGAGTCCAACACCGACAGAGCTGTTGAGACACATGCATCCTGTCGTCGGCGCCCGCTGATCAAATTGGTTCGTACGCCCTTCGAGTGGAGTCCAGTCATTCAAGGTACTTAGCACACCTTACCTACTTGCTGGAGTTTGGGTTTCCCGACTTTATACCACGGGGCGCTTGTTGCTACGCAGCGCGATAATATAATGTTTGGGCTGAATGATGATAAACTGAGCAAATCTAGAGATGAGTGGCCAAGGCAACTGAGTTTCCAACACGCAACCATGCGAATGATAGCAGGCGTCAATAAAAATCGTCAACAGCGAGAATTGTTACGGAATGAAAACGAAGATTGACTATCGCCCGGACACTGACATGTCATCCCGTTCGATAACACTTGGAATGTGAATTATCGTAAGGTATCTAAGTCAGCAAGTGTAGTCAGCTGTTCTGGTTGAAGTTAACAGTTAGGATCATGAGACGTTAATTATTAGCATCATACTCAATCAAGGAGTTAACTCATAAATGCCGTGGGACACTAAAAGTAAACGCCATTCAAAGTCATATACAATGTGCATCTACCAGTGAAACGCAGTTTAGGTTTACAGAAAACCGTGGCAACCAGAACATTATTTACGTTCCTGACGATGGAAAAAAGTTTAATAAGTCGAACCGTACATTATACTCATCTTAGAACAATACAATTCCCCTGTGACTCAGAGGACTCACAGAAACATTCGCATGAGCGTTGCCGACCGATTAACTTAACTAGCACCACAAGCAATACGTCTCTCCAAATTAGAGAACTTACAACACCTCACTTCTGTAAATCAACATGAACTCTTATCACACAGATTGTCTGCAACACGTAAGCAATCAATGTTTCGGTTTAAATGCTGGACTTAGGGAATGTCCCATTTCATCACTTTCTTTCGTTTTTAGACCAGGGCTCTTGCACATTCTGATTGCGCGGCAGGCATCTACCAGTGTCAGCCACCAGCGTCTTGTTGAAGTTGATGATGGCGGAAGGCATACGGAACTTAGGAATTAAAATCCTTAGCAAGGCTAGTTCACCTGCTCAATGTGTATCGACCGCAAATTAAAAGGCGACGATCGCAATATACGAGACTGCTAACACCAAGACAACTAAGGACAAACGTTCTCATGAAGTTTTTGATAAGAAGTTAGAAGCGTGTACCTGTATGTAGACAGTCTAAAAGACACTTTTCTCTGGCTTTGTGGAACATAGCCCACTTCTATGAAAACAGATACCCATGGCATTTAAGGTAATATTCACTACCGGCAGGACTTCTTGTTAGTTCAGTCATATACTCCGCATGTCGACAAAGTGTCTCCCGGATACGGCGTTGTTCACTGTGACTACTGATGGCTGAAAGAAACCGCAGTGTGAGTAGGCGATGACGGAGTCACGAATTATGACTGTTCCGCTGGGCAAGGTTGGTAGGTGACGTCTACGTGGCTGGTAAGTTCGAGACCATTCACATCGCTGGTCAGAAACACTCTGACATGGCATTATGTTGCAGTCAGTGGCGAGCCTGTGTCCGGAACCATGTTGACTCTCCCGTTTTGTGAAACTCAATTGTTTTCGTTTGTTTATTATATCCCTTCCTTCTTTGCTATAAATTTGTTCTTACTTATTACTCCGCAACCTCGCGGATCACTGTTGGGAACAAAGGCAAACTGAACCATCGAACCCACAGGCACGGCTCAAAGCAGAAATTGGTGAGGGTATTAACAATTCTACATATCTGTCCCAAGGGTGGTGTCATAAAGATCGGTTATTATCCAATCTACAGTAAATATTTGTCCAGAGAAATTTCCAGTCATATTCTAAGTTAAGCAACCAACTTAAACAGCGGAAATTCCCGCGACCCCAGCACTCTGCAGCACGAACTCGATTTTCTCAGTAACCGTTCAGCAATGATGAGCAATTCTGCTTAAACGCCGTAAAACCGTGAGAACAGATAAAAAAGTCCCAGTTATGGAAGATAAAAGAAGCAAGTGAAAGGGTCCACAAGCACAAAGAATTTATCCCCAGACTCAGATACTCAATATCAAGAGGTAAATGCACCACATAAGAAAATCTAGTTGCATCTTAAAGTAAGGCAGCATGTGCGAAACAGATTGCTTGCAGCTGTCACCACTATCCTCGGGCGTTCATCACCTCTAGTGGTGTTCGTCAGGGGTGTCCGATTTCCCCATTCCTGTTCAATTTTGTCATGAACGACACTATGGATGGTGCGCTCCGCGAATCCAGTGGGCTTGGTGTTGAGCTTCTTCCTGGTGCTAGATTGACCGATCTGAAGTACGCGGACGACACTGTCTTATTTGGACCCTCCGCCGAAAAATTGCAGACCATGGTGGACAAGGTGAAAGACCGGGTTGGTTTGTATGGAATGCGCTTCGTACTTCCAAAGTGCTGCCTCGAAACTGGGGCATTTCCATTCCTACTTTATTACAGGTAATCCGCTTGACACTGTGGACAGTTTCACATTCTTGTGCAGAACTACCTCAACAGCTTGTAATATTGCTGATGATATATCAGCCAGGATAGCAAAGACACGAACTGCCTTTGCCAAACTGTGTCATTTGTGGTATCGAAAAGACGTTCAATAGTCGCTGAAATGAAGGGTAACTAATGCTTGTGTACGTTCTGTTGTGTTCTGTGGTTCCGAAATGTGGCCTGTTCGCAAGGAAGATGTCAACAGGCTTGCTGTGTTTGACAATCATTGTCTCTGCCAACTAGTCCACTTTAAGTGGACTGATCGCGTGAGTAATGTGGTCGTTAGCCGGCGCGTCTTCCAAAACGCCTGGAATGCGCGACAAATTGGTCAGCTACGCATGGCGCACAACCTGCAATGGTTAGGTCACCTACTCCGTATGTCATCCGATTGTTTACCGTACCGGGCATTATATACTGAGACCAACAACAATTGGGTAAAACCGCGTGGTGGTCAACCAAAAACGTAGTCACAAAATATGAAAACTCTGACTGCTCCACTGAGCGTAGTAAGTAGATGTCGCCTGCCTGGATAGGGTCCTCGTGATCACTCAAACCGCTGGTTGGAGACGCTTTCCGAGATGGCGATGTGTCGTAGTCAATGGCGTTTCTGCGTCCATACCATTTCTAGTCCTTTCTCTTATTCTTTTAATAATTTTCAACCTTCTTAGTAACGTCTTCTTCTACGATATTCCACGTCACTGTTGAGATGACCGTTGGCCTTATCCACAGTACCCCTGATCAGGCTCGTGGTCGCTATGATGATGATGAAAGCGGCCAAACGGCACTACCAAAGCCGTCACGCCTGTTGACATCTTCAGTACCCAGTTCCATGAATCGACGGCTCCAGTTCACGAGAGGAACCGACCTACCGTAGCAAAGCTACTAGCAGACGCAAACATATACTTGGAACAACTCATCACCCGTTGAACTTACACTATACAATAATCGGTTGAGACACTCATGCTGTCGGGAGAGGCAGAAAGACTCTAGCAAGACGATCCACGCTTTGCAATCAAAGTTTACTAGTCGTTAAAACATCGAAGTAAGGTCAGAGCAACTTCGGCGTAGTCGAAGAGCATCATGATCGTGGGACTTTCGATATACCTTTACTAAAAGCCGATGAAAAGGTTGGCGTCCGATGTCCAGGACCAGTCCAATGAACCAGTCGAGGAAACCATTGTTAAGTATCGTGGATATCATACGGTGTGGAAATGAATGAAATTGTGAAACGAAGAAGTCGAGTCAGTTTACGAAACCGGCACACTTAATTGAAGGGGGGAGGAGTCACGGATAACGAAGAGCTTGTTGAAACGAGCAACGATCGTGCTTATCAGACGCCACGCCCGTGCGATTCTGAGCGCATCGAGCAGATGGTCAGGGTCCTTTAATATCTAACTGGGGAGATGCACTGAGTTGACCGAGACCAATCTTAGCGTCGGTCGCATCGTAACCTCGGTCTAGTGGTCAGGCTTGAGTACTGCGTTGATCCAGGAAGCAATACCGATTAGTGCTTCGGTCTTACCAGGTACAAATATGACAGACAGGCGAAATAGGAACAAACAACAAGCAGTTGCACTCGGTTATACATCAGTCGATTTCCTGGAGGCAAACTCTTAGTGAGATGCCATCTTACAGGCAAAGCGATTTTTGAATGCAGTAGTGCTGTCTTTCGACTAAGAGCGGGGGTAGAAAAAGGTGCCCTCAAATAAACAGTAATCAGAATGCTCAACCGTTGACCGTGCCAGCAAGTGTACTAAACAATGTGGTCAGAAAACCTCTGATGTCATTCCTACGTATGATACAACTTTGGATACATCCACTACGTACAGCAGGAGCAAAGTCGCATCAATTGAGCAGTCGAGCTACACAAGACCTCAAGTAAGCCGGATGCTCGATTAATTGGCCCCGTTTGGGTCCCCCGAGAAAACTCCTTCCTAACTCGCGGGTCAAACTTTGAGCTGGAGATTCCGAGTACCATTACTCAAGTTAACTGATTTCAACATGCCAAACGATCATAAAGAATATGACGTCATCTTTCTTGCAACAGCGGCATTAATCTACCATCACCAGACCTCTGTCTTATTTTCCCAAATGTTTCAGACTCCTCTAAACCTTAAGGGGGGACGACTGGTAAGCACTAGCACTTATAATTTATATGCACTTGGACAAGTAAGTGTTGCCCCAGCGAATACCTTTGAAAATATGAGGATCGACGGGTACTGCGTCTTCAAGACGTGGACCTACGAGTTAATTGGGATCATCTCCAGATAGCCGTTAACCTAAGAGCCCCTCAAACATGATCTCCTCTAACAGTGAAGCTGAACTTCGTGGTCAAGGCAAAGGCCTTACAGAATTCCAGGACATCACAATAATGACTCGATTTTGTCGCAGAGAACAGCTGCTTGTGCGCCATCAGCAACGATACATCGGTTAAATCCCGCTAGTGCGAACAAGAGGCTGAAACGACTTTACCGGTGCGCCATCGAAAGGACAGTTATTTAGATGCTGTCAAGAATGCGTATTATGGTGTCAATATCGACCACACACATTATACAGTCAAGAGATATGAATGTTCAACTGTGTCGCTTGGCTCTAAAAGAGAGACAGTCGAGTAGTGCGTTTAGAATCTCAGTACAACGGAGTGGCAATGATGAGGGTGCTACGAACACCTACATCTCAAGGTCTCCGTATGCACAATACTGCATGTCGGAAAAGACGTATCACATGAAAACTGTCAAGGACATAAAACCCATTGAGATGAGTAGGTTATACAGCCGTCGTTAATCGATTACATCACTCTGTTAAACTGTTGTACGTTCCCCAGTGACCACTTAAGTGAGATTATGCTGTTGTTCGTATCTGTTGCGTCCTGTCATTTTTCCCGAGATTGAGCCCCTCAAAACAAAATAGTTAACCGTCATACAAGTGGTAAAGGTCGCTAAGAACGCTTACCAGGCAAGGCTGATGAACAAATTGCATGGAACAAGTTAGGAGAGTGAACCTATTTGACGTATGTCCAATTTTTGGCATATAAAATGACTGCATTAAGTGATAAACGTACCAAAACATAGGTGGAAGAAGTTAAAAGGTATCAGGCAAGATAAAAAAACGGATGTAGAGAAGACAGAAAAACATTAACTGAGTGTAAAGGGAGTCGCGATAACAGCGCATTACACCTTGTTTTTCGTTATAACAGAAGGTTTCCTCAAAGGCGCTCGTTGTGCTTTGTGCCCCAACTAATACCCTACCCTACTGAAAAAAAAGTTAGAGTGAGTGCCCTTATGCACCGAAACAAAGTCATACGTTGACCACCAAACTGCCCCCGACCCACCACAGACACACGGCATGTCGCAGGACCTGGGGGATAAGATTCGTGCGATGTAACTAGACAACGTACCCTGAGACCAGACCACCGCGCTCAGTTAGCGACAGTTTGCCCATCCCAAAGACACGTTGTTGTTGGTAACATGACGTTCCCAACACAAGCCACTAATGCTTCCGAGATACCAACAGTCGAGAACATATACCTTGTGAACAACCATACAAACAAGCCACGTTTCGCAGCGGCAAAATAAGAATTTTGGTACAGCGGCATCGCATACTAGATCTTTCACTAAAAGGCTGAGATCACGACAGCTGGATGACACTCAGTATCGCCAAATCAACCGACCTGAGCCGAAGCATGGCTGGTTAAAATGATTAGATCAGCAGTAAATATCAAATTCAGGCCGATTGAGAGCGGTCAGAAATTACAGAATGCGAACCCGTGGTAACTCGACTACACAACGGACGATGTGAATCAGAAATGGAAATCGCCCGAACAGTGCTACTAAGATCAGCTGCCTGCTCTCAGACCCGAATGAGAGGCACCGAAAATGGGGCAAGAGCGTTCTAAAAGGTGGGTGGGAAATAACCGTGGGGTGAGAGTCAGCTGTGTGGCATGGTTTGTGCACTCCGGCGACCTAAAGAATTAGACTGAGCGATGTGACTCATACTAGGAAAACCAACAAAGATGCGAAAAACTACAATTTCCTGGTTTAGGTTCAGACTGGAATGAAGCAGAACGAAAAAATAGAGCTAAGCCTCGTCCGATGTAACACACAAGCCATCTCTTGGAACGGGTTCCCGGGACAAGACTTTCGTTAAGAACCATGATTCTCTTTCCCAGACCCAAGTATCTAGACAGTACGTCGACCAACGTTCAACTTCAAATTCACATATTATTTCAATACTTCATCGGCCGTCTTGCAGTATAAGCGAAGTTGTTCTACTCGCCACAATCAACAAAGCATACAGACGAAAGTATTCTACTCCTGACAGTCTAACTCAACTCTTACAATGCGCCTGTGCCGAACTTCCAGCAAAGCTTCCATAGATCCGGAGTTTATACATGAGTTGTTCGTCGACTAAACCTCATTACTTCCCCTTTTCACATCATCAAAAGATGGGACTTGCATTCCCTCCTCTTTCACGGTTATAGGGCAATTCGTAATTCGTATTAATCCTTGATGCACTGCTGTCGTGGATGAAGGCTGAAGATGAACACAAGACGGAACATACTAAAACGAGCCATCTCCGTCGAAAACGGGAAACATTTCTACCTCTTTTAAAGAGCTTATACCCAGCCAGTGTCTGAATATGATAATCCAGCTGCTTAAATGGATTGCAGCATAAACTAAGACTGGACATTTTGTAGACAAAATGCGTGATGGCCGGTTAAAATATGCTATTCCCAACAGATTCCTCTATGAAACAACCTAAGACGTTGTAAGCCGTTTGTTTGGTTAGTAGAAACGTTTTCAGAACGGTACACCGTTCATCCTTCCTGAGTAGTTTGCCTAGCAATGCCTTTGACTCACGTTTCTCAGGCGTCACAATCCGCAAACCTATAGGACTGGGTAAAATTCTCGAGGATACTCCAATTTCATGACCTAGGCTGCTGGGGTGGTCATCCTTACCACTGAGGAACGCAAAGGACTCAAATTCAAAGGATCTGGGATAAGCATCCGAGAGGATCTGCTTCTGGTTGATCGCCCCGAACGTAATGACGCCCTCGAAGACATCGGGTCA
The DNA here is from genome assembly GCA_014338405.1 of Paragonimus skrjabini miyazakii. Taxonomy (NCBI): domain Eukaryota; kingdom Metazoa; phylum Platyhelminthes; class Trematoda; order Plagiorchiida; family Troglotrematidae; genus Paragonimus; species Paragonimus skrjabini miyazakii. Next base: position 22,480 of record JTDE01003864.1, on the reverse strand, counting down.
TGAAGCACTGAGGGTGTACAAGGATTCAAGCTTGTAGGTGTTTCACCGACGGTACCCATCCGTGCTTGAAAACCCAGTGTAGTCGGCCACCGGGTCGTAGTTCTAGTATCCATCAGGTGGTCATCAGTAACGAACCGGGTCTCAAGGACAGGCTGCATGAAGTGCATGTACTAGTATGTGAAAGGCTTGCGTACCTTGGTGACCTACTGGGTTGAAGTGAACATTGTGACGATCACATCGACACTCACAACAGGCAGGCTAATAGGTAGAACTTTGATACAGCAATCTCTTTGCACCGTAGATTGGAGGAGGGTTGGCATCTTTTTCGGATAAAGTAGTTATTTTGGCACATCGTCAACCACACGCTGTTTTGTGGTGCAAGCTTCGGCTAGGAAAATTTGCTGTCCCCCTACCAAGGTCTGGACATCGACAGAGCATCTCAGCCCACACAACTGAGAATATTCACACCAACAATTCCACACTGTACTGGCCGTCTCGTAGTACAAACCTGACCACTCTATCTGTTCCATACAGAATAGTCGATATGCAAAAACATTCTAATACTGGCCCCTGTCCCTCATCGTGCTTTCAAAGTTGGCTTTCACGCTATTCGTGATTCCCATCTCTCGCTAACAGTTCACAGATCACCACAAACTATGGCTATCGTAGTAAAATCGTTACAGCGAATTTCATTCTTTGCCGCACATTCACCGGCCCCCCTCGCCGCTTGCTTAGAATCTAGAATGTGAATCAATAAAGGCGCTTTTAACGTTTACACTCCAAACCAGACAAATCAACAGGCTGTTCTCACACGGCAGATTTGGTGGATGTTGATGTCTGTTGCATTTCGGAGACTAGAATCCATAACGTATGGGACGTCTGTTAGGTAGTGGTTACACACTTTACACGGCCGCCGCTACCGGCCAGGATGGATCAGGTATAGTCCTCAGCACGACGACCGCAGCCGCATTAGTAGATTGGATTCATGTAGGTTCTATGCCGTCCAGTCGACAGGTTCCATTAAGGCCAATTCTAGACGCGAAATCTTCAGAACTCATTCCACTGTATCTGTTTATGTTTCAACTGAATGTAGTGACGTCGGTGTCAAGAGTGCATTTCACTCGGATCTGGCCCCTCCCATTTGGTCGACAAATGATTCTGATATGGTCATTCTGGCCAGAGATATGAACGGATAATGGCGACCGACTGTCGCGATTGTGAACTAAAACCATTTTCAGTCAGCACTAACTTTAGGCATCCTAAGGTTCACTATTGTACGTGGCGTCCTCTTTTCCGAGTCAGACTTAGTCACAGATAGACCACATAACTGTTAGGTATAGGTGGCGGGGCTCCATTCACGACTGCCGTTCTTGTTACAGCACACACTTGGATTCAGATCATGCGTTAGTACGTTGTCGTGTTTCTATCTTCGCTAAGTAACGATCACATCAACAGCAAGCAACAGCAGACTGCTGAGAAACTGGCCATGCCGTCGGTAAAACATAAGCACCAAACCAACCTAGGAAAAAGGTTTAACCGTTCTCTTGTAGAAGATCCTGATGCCTGCTGGACTTAAATCTCACAGGCCATTCAGGAAGCAGGTACTGCGGCATTAGGCACGGGGGTTCGTGAACAAAACGAATATTGGATTTCAGAGAAAGCCCTAGAGTTGTCAAATGCCAGATGTGAAATTCCTCCCGGTAGTTCACACAAGTATGGAAGAGGTATGTGCAGGAAGTTGAAGCGTAGCCTGATTGCCGATCGTGATACATAACTAATGGAGCAAGTTAAGGAAATGAAAACCACCTGTGCTTCAGGAAACACTAACAGAGTCTTCAACCCCATCCGTGCTACTGGTCCAAGACGACCATCTGTCACTGAGGCCATCAGCGATGTTAATGTCATACTCAACACTAATAACTCCAGAAGGTCAGGGTACTGGGCAGAACATTTTGAGGGTCAATTTAGCTCGCCTTTTGGTTCAAATGTGTTAC
>JTDE01003863.1:34176-61429 GCA_014338405.1 Paragonimus skrjabini miyazakii | reverse complement strand
ATTGTGACAAGCGAGATTGACAATAAATATTGTGCTTTATTGGAAGCCTTTTCGCTGCAATATGAGTAGTGGATTGTACAACACACGGAAATAGTTTATCGTCGCATATAAACAGATTTGTGGGATTTGGTTGGGTTGTCAGATGGACAGTTTGTGATGTAGGTTGTTTTCTCACGTGTTTGCCGATTGAGTAAATTTCACTTGGTCAACCAATTCGCTCGTTACCACCAAACTACTTAGTGTGTTGCAGTGCAAACACACTCCAACATTTGAGCAGTTCTATCTACACAGTGACCTGGTTATTTGTTGGAACTGGTCCAACAGTGTAATACCCAGTCTGTACGCACCATCGAAAACCAATCGACAATGTAAAACAAGGACTCAGCGCGTTGACCCATGTGTATTAGTATGGGGTCTGGAATAAATGGAGTGTATAGAGAAAGCACGTCAAGCTAGCGAGGCACGGAGTGAGTTGTGATCGTAGCCCCGGGGCGGATATTACAAAAGGGATGGGTTGACTAAAACAGAAGTAGGTGATAAACCAAAATCATTAAGAGTGTACAAGTGAATGTGGCTATCAAATAAGTCATTTATTATAGTCGCTACATAAGTCTCCTCCGGAAGGCTAGTAAGTATTACACAGGCCTTCGTTATTCCAGAGAGAGAGAGAAAAAAATATGTACATATAATGTTTTTCTGGATGATCATAGTTACAGGTTGAAACACAGGATATATAATGACATGGGATGGATGTCAAGGTTCGGGGGAGGGTCGGTCACAAATGGCTGTCGCGCAGGAAGGATTCTTTCATTTGGGTCACTTAGTCTTCGGTGCGTTCTTTTCTATCGCAGCGAGCTGCTCAACCCTAAAATCTCTTGAGAGAAAGGGCGGCATGTTTATCCAGTGCTCTGCCGTAGGTAGCTGGAAGTTGTCTCTCCATACACCATGTTCGGATTGTCAGAAATGAAGATAACAGCGTGAAGTACGCACACTCATCGTGTCAACTTATCCGGGCACCTAAATAGTTTCACAGCCGACGACTTTACCGGCTCTGCAATTTTGAATGTGCCTGCTTTCGATTTGCTCTTCTTCTTGTGCTCCTGTATAAAGTTTATGGACGTTGTTTTTATACTGCGAAGTCCAAACAAAACGTAACCCAGAAGAGCGCGAGGACAAAATGATGAATACGAATGTGCGTATGTCATATTGAGAAAAAAAACGTCATTTCCTAAAATTAGAAACGTTAACATACTGTGCGAAACGTACATGCTTGCAAAGCCCCCTACCAAGACGATTATGTCTGGAGGTAGAGGAAGTGGGTGTTAGGCTGCGAGAGTTGTAGGGTGTTATAGGGATGGAACGCCTTTTGCTAGCACTACAGGGGGAGGTGTGCCCTGGGAAGTGTCGCGGGGGATTGATCCCTCTGAAGATGTCATAGGTAGGGGTTGGATTGTGAGAGATATGTTTTAACGGAGATGCTCGATCTCAGAGTCAGTGGCTTGCGTTGCAACCATGGCTGTCAAATCGATGCCATTGCCAGCAGATGCACTGAGGTTATGGACGCGTGAAATAGCACCCGCGACAGTGTTTTCGGTATTTGAGACATGTCGTATATCAGTCGTAAACTGGGAGATATAATCCAGGTGCCTAACTTCCCTCGGGGAATGTCTGTCGGATGAGACGTATAAAGAATAAATTAACGGTTTGTGGTCAGTGTAAACCGTGAAAATCCTGCCTTCTATCGAATGCCGGAAATGGCAGATGCCTAATTAGATGGTCAGTAACTCTTTACCAAACGTGCTGTAGCGGGATTCCGCGGATTGTATGCGTTTGGAAAAGGAAACTAAAGGTTGCCACTGCTTACCAATGAACTGCTGTAACACAGCATCAACAACCGTGTCAGAAGCGTCGGTTACGATTGACAGCGGTGCGTTTGGATTAGGATGAGCAAGGAGAGCCAAGTCGGCGACCGTATCCTTGAGCTCAACGAACGCAATGCGTGCAGCCCCAGTGAACTGTAATTTGCGTTCACTTCCACGGAGAAGATGGGTCATTGGCTGCATAATATGCGCACAACGAGGTGTGACACGTCGGTACTAGTTGACTAGACCACTAAACGATGAAGTTGCTTAAAGGAATTTGGCTCGGGGTATTCATGGATGTCATTCACTTTATCCGTGAGTGTGGCGACTCTATTTTCTGAGATCATGTGACCAAGAAATTCTATTTTGGCCTCACCTAGTTCGTACTTGACGGAGTTAACTGTGACACCGTGTTGGGTCAATCGTTCCAGTATGGTGCAAAGATACGTAAGGTGTTCTTACTGTGAAGAGCTAACAACCGAAATATCATCTAGATGGGGGTAAACAAAGTCCAAACCGCAAATCACTCCATGAATAAAGCTTTGGAAATTTTTTGCTGTGTGGCCCAAACCAAATGACATTCGAAGAATCTCGAAAAGTCTGAAAGAGGTTATAACTGCTGTTTTTGTATATCGTTTTTGGCTACCGGAATCCGGTGGTGAACACATAGTAAGTCTATCTTGTTGAATACAGTTTTTCCGTGTAAGCAAGTAAGTAAATCCTGCACGTGCGCGATTGGTTACATGTTAGGGACTATCGCTTTGTTGTGCCCGCGGAAATCACCGCGTAAGCGCAAATCACCTGACCCCTTAGTGACCATGTGCAACGGTGAGGTTCTTGGACTCTTCAAAGCGTGCATTATTCTGAGATCGAGCATGTGTTCGAACTCTGCCCTGGTGACTTTGGGTTTATTGGTGGTCAACCGGCTAGGCCGTGCTGAGTTGGAGGGTTCCTTAATGAGGATTTGATGTGTGACACTAGAGGTCACTGTTGGAATATCGTTCGATGTGCGGACAAGCTGTGGGAATTCAGTGAAGAGATCCACAAATTGTCTGGGGGGTGGGTTGGGCGTATATGAGTGTTAAGGCGGCAACAGTTGTGTGCTTGTCCGGTATGCTTATCTTAGTGCAAAATTGAATAAAAGACGGTGTCTCGTATCAACCAGCAGGTCGAAATGCCGGAGAAAATTGACACAAATTATGGCGAAATGTACCGCGGCAATTGTAGACACCCAGCGGAATATCCGTCGAAGGCCCAAATTAAGAGTTGAAGACTGCCGCGCGTAAGTAGTTATATGCGCACCATTCGCAGCACGGAGCTGTGGGCTGCATGATTGTGGCACCTCGTTTTTTGCAGATGGAAACAAGCTAACCTGTGCCCCGGTATCAACCAGAAACGCATTTCCGGTTTCTACATCCCGTACACAGATGGGGTGACAGAGGGACTCAGCGTCGACAGCATTGTTTGCCGGTAAAGTTCGGCTGCTAAGTTTTCATCGCCTTGATGATGCGTAGGTGCAGGGTTTGGTGCACCGCTTGGTTCGGTTACCAAAACGTTCGTGGTACTAACAACAGTCAGTTTTTGGCCGCAGTATGTCGTCTGGGTGATATTCCATGTCAACCACTTGAGAAGCGACTGGGAGAAATTTCGTTCATACCATGTCTCAAGGCTGTGCTATCTGCTCTCAGGGCCTCAGTGTCTGTTGGACCACGTTTTGAGGTAAACACATTTGGGAAACGCGCATGCCTATTGTAAGACTTGAACTAGGGTGTGGTACACTCAAGCAGCCAAGCAGCGGTTAAAAATGCTCCACTATTTGATTAGCGATTTTCGCTGATTCGTCAAGAGTTTGTGAACGAGCAACTAAAACTGCTTCTTCTGGCAATATTTTAAACCATGGTATCCTGAAGAGGGATCCGCCTATGTGCGGGTTGCCGATGAGTTGTTGTATCTCTGCTAGCAATGTTGTAGAGCGTTTTTCGCTCGGCTTCAGGTCGTGAAAAAGTTGTTGTACTCGGGTCTTCTCAAAGAGTGTCACTCGATTAATGACTGCCTTGTTTAAGGTATCGTACTTATGTTCCATCGGTTGATTTACTATGACATAGTGAAGCTGCAAGATGACTTCACTACGAAGCATGGCTAACAACTGAGAGAATCTTGTTTGATCGGACAAAACTCGGTTGTTGAACAATTCTGCTTCTTAGGAAACAAATCAAAGAAGGGGGTCCATTTCTAAAAACGCAGGGACGGTTGACGCATTGATACCGTTGGAGGAGTTGTCAACGTCCTTGAGTAACATTTCAGACAGTGGGTAGTGATTACGCGGTTATGAGTTGTCAACAGCAACTAATTAAATTGAATTAAGAAAATATATAAATGATTATAGATTGAATGTATACACGAAGAGAGGAAAAATAACTGTTTGCGCGAACGTCAAGAAAAATAACAAATATGCAAAGGAACGAACTCACCAAGACGCAAAGTATGACTGTAGCGGAAAGTTTGAAAATTACGGGCACATCAATTGCTGGAACTGGTCCAACAGAGTAATACCCAGTCTGTACGCACCATCGAAAACCAATCGACAATGTAAAACAAGGACTCAGCGCGTTGACCCATGCGTATTAGTATGGGGTCTGGAATAAATGGAGTGTATAGAGAAAGCACGTCAAGCTAGCGAGGCACGGAGTGAGTTGTGATCGTAGCCCCGGGGCGGATATTACAAAAGGGATGGGTTGACTAAAACAGAAGTAGGTGATAAACCAAAATCATTAAGAGTGTACAAGTGAATGTGGCTATCAAATGAATAATTTATTATAGCCGCTACACATATCACCATTCGCTACCAGCGAATGACCATTTATGTGCTCTTCCGATTAATCAGAGTTGTCTACCGTTGGGTGGTTTCGGATGTTGAACGTTGTGTGTGTGAGGATTTGTTCTCTTCAGAGGTAGCTGCAATTCCTTGTGAATGTATCTAACTCTGTTTTGCTTTTCATGAGGGATATTCTCAATCGCCATGTCTGATGACTTTTGATAAGCGCGAAGTTAGTTAAAAATCGTCGCAAATGAACAACAGTAGTTTCAGGATTCACACGTGCAGAACTTCGTTGTTGTCCGGAGATCAGTTTACCAGCTGTCAACTCACCCTGATTTTGAACTGAGATAATGTCCATATCACCTGAGTAAATGTTTGTTGATGCTGAGATTTCGGATTTTGCACTGTAAAATGTAGTTCTGGAATGACTAGAATAGATTACATGAATGAACATTCCTGCATCGACGATCTTCGTCCAATCGTCGTGAACGATCAGTCGACTTGTGGTGGATAAGTATTTCCTACTTAAGCTATGCGGATATTTGTTCCTTTTTTCAGAGTCATCCACTTTGGTCTGAATTGAGTCCTATAATGAGTTCTGCAATATAAAGAAGCAAATGAAACCCACAAGACTTTGATGGTCATGGTCATTCCCACTGACGATTGTGATGATGTTATTGATGTTGATGATGAAATCGTCGAGACCTATAGAATTAAGTTTCGCACGTCGAGATTAATTTATTATTCGATATTCAAATATTTTGTCAGTTTCTATTATCCGTAGTCATGTTTGTCTCCCAAGCCACTTGATCGACTACGACCGTTCTGTGAATCATTAATTAGTTACATTGAAGTGTTCATATGTTTGCTCGTTTTCAGAATGTATGAAGTGTAATATTTGCGAACGTGACAAAGCCTAAGTTTCCACACTGTTCGAATCGATTTCGTTGTTTCTTCGTTAGTTGAGTAATTTATATATAGAGAAAGGCATCGTTATGTTCAATTCTGTGGAGTCTGAGTCTCATTTTTACCATATGTTTCACAAACTACGTTTGGTCTTCCACTGCTACTACTCAGCTATAATTATGCAGGTCAAACATTCAATGAGGTTGGATGTGAACGATCAGCGGTTTAACGTGGTGCATCATTCACAACACAAATCGATGAAGTGAGTAATCGATAATGTTACCGAAACGACAACCTCATACAGTTCGCACAAGGCTACTGCTTATATTTCTCAATCGTTTTGATTACTTGTTAACTATCCGCTTCTTCCCACCATTACGATAGAAAAACTGCCAATATGTTTGTTTTGTAATCTGATTTTATGCCTGTCTGATATTCCATCATCTGTTGTATAGGGTTACATGCATTCCAATCCATACCACTAAATCTACGATAAAATCAACAATATAAATTTACATCAATAATTTCTGCAGAGGTGGAATGCATACTTCGGGAAATCTTCCCGTATCGGCTATCTCACTTTACATATTGGACAATATTATGAAAACAGGCTAATCATATATTTTTCTTGTTCTAACTAAGTAATCATATATACACAACATGATTTTGATCAATGTTTACTTATCGTAATGTATGATTTTCATCTGATCTGATGAAGTGATTGAAAGAAAGTGGTCACAATGAAACAAACAACATGACAAGGGAGGCAGACAACTTTTGATAACATAATCACACAGGAAAGTGTAAACATTAGACTCAGGCTAACAGATGATAAAAACAGGCATGTTGAGATGTACGTCACGGTCAGCCTCTTTTCAAAACTAACGAACTAGTCTTCCGGTTCCACTGTTGCTATAGCGCATCGGTAGTGAGCGTCGTCGTCACGCCGCGGTTTTACAATCAGATCACCATTCTCTTCAGGCAATCTTGTTGATCAGTGCGATCCCATCCTCCCTTGAGGCGCAACCGACTTCTCATACCTAACCGATCAGCCCTGTTTATGCACAATACTCTCAATGGCAGACAGTTGCTGATTGCTTATTTCCAAACGATGAATCCGCAATTAGGACGTTTCATCAGGATAGAAATACAGAAATCCTCAAACCTGTTTAAACGTCTAACTGACTATAAACACTACAATTCGATATGATCTGTTCTCAGTTGATGTCCATTCAATCTCCTACTGCTATTCATTAATCAATATTGGAAATTAGAATGGAGTTATCTCAGCTATCTAGACATGCTGAGGTTGGATCGTTTCCAAATCACCTGAACAAACGCAATGCGGTTGCAGATGTGTTTGATTATTAACATCTCGATGAAAAGCAGAATGCGTATCTTTCCGTTCCTTTCTGGCAACCTAAACACTTCAGGGACCGGCTCAAGCATGTGCATGGTGATGATCATGCATCAAATTGTCAAGTGTGAACAGTGTGTTTGGAGGTTGATTGCATGCACAATGTGTGACTTATTTTGAAGACTGTGTTTCGTACCACCACTATCGTGTTTTAATCTAGAAAGTCAGGTTTTTACAGAAAGACATAAAAACATGAAACATTGCATTTGACTGATTTAGATTCATGAATGCGGAGGAATTAGATCAACGTTAAATACAAAATGGGTGAAATTGGGGACGAACTGATCATCAGGTTAGTTTCCAAAGTACTATTTCTGATGAGAATTCATGTAACCCAATAAAATACTTTATTCGTATTTCTTTTGATAATGTAACAGACTCATCATTTGAGCTGTGTGTTGGGGCAATCAGTGATTGACTGACTGAATTCTGTTGATTCGGTGACAACCTCATCAGATTTGGTTCCATCTTATTCTAATCACGGTTTTATGCTGGTGACTCCAAACAATCGATATTTGTAAACATAAACCACGATCTACAGAGAATTTATGGAAGATGTGAGGTTCATTCGACCAAAAACGTTATGTATTTTGTCGTGTTTGTACAGGATTTTCAAGACTGTTTCATATTCGGTGATATTAGTTATGTGGTTTGTTTGGGAGCAAACCGACAATCGTGACTCGAGTTTTATGTGATGAAACATTACGGTTCTTTTCACACTTGTTGCTGTCCAAGCAATCGACTGCATAGAAATTAATATGTTCGCATCGCCAATGATAACATTATTTGAAACATATATACATATCGGGTTTTTCAAATAAACGTTTCTACATCGACGTTTAATAACTACGACATAATCTGAAACTGAATGTCTGCCGCGTACATAATATATACAACTGGAGTCCCATGGTCTATTTCAGGTGATAGAGAACACTATTCTACTGGATGCAGTGAGAACAAATCTCCCTCCAACCTAGTTCGATTCAGGTTGTTTGCTGCAATTCTCTCTAATTTAGTTCAAAATAAGATATGAGATGGATCAAGAATTTGTTATCAATCGCGTTACATCCATCCAACCAGCTGGTTATCCTGTTCCACACATCTACTTACAATCTCGTGTGTTTCTCGTTTCTCGTTATGAAACCAACATTTCATCATGATTGTTTGAAGGCATTAGTAAAGCGTGGATTGATGCTTGGATTATTCAGCTGGTCAGATGGCGAAAACTGCTGGCCCTGTTGCGACTGAAAAATATGACATTCGGAATCCAGCTGCAAGCAAACGCTACTCACTAGTCGATAGGATGAAATGAGTAGGGTGAATGTGATTGATAGGGGCGATATAAGTGCACATTATTGTGAGACACCTGGGGCACGAATAAATTATTTTCCCATACCAACCTTTGATTCTGCTATGCAGTCGTACTCGCGTCTGTTTGTTTCTGAACTGTCTTTGGTTTGTACACGATCTTGAAGAAATCAACTACGTTGATCTTGTTGTGTGTGTAACCGAATGAGTTGCAAACATGGTGGACATCGATTTATTCACACTGGCTCTTGATGCTAGATTGAATGGTGTTGATTTGTGCGGTTTTACAGCAGGCACTACGAAACGCGTGTGTGTATGTTTATATATTCTCATTAACTTCCTGGTGAACTTTATGAACCCATGTGAAGAAACCATATTAGATAAGATTGTTCTCGGTGATTCATTATCAGGCTAACTGCAGCACATTCATATTGGTTTCTCAGATTCCAAAGATGGTAATTTGATAAATCGAACGGTTGGCCATCAATTTTGGAATGGGCGAGTGTTTCTGTGGTCTAGTTATTTGGCACCTAATGCCGGATCCTACAAGCTGGGGTTGACTGTGATGATAGTGATCTTGTTTACGTAATCTTTTCAATCCGGACATGGACACCGGGACATGGGATCTTGCGCATTTCGAAGTTAATTTTTGAGTAAAAGTTGGTGGGATGATTAGGCTTATGATGGCAGCTTCTTTGATTGTCAGCAAACAAACTTTGACTCTTCTCGCTTTTGCATCCCTGACTAGACAGATTTGACAAACTTAGTCTGTGGGATTGGTTGAATGCCGGGCCTCAACTGAGTGAGCAGTATACGAAAAGTGCCTTAATTTTTCCGAACGAAAACGTTGCCGTGCCGGATGATGCTTTCGAATACGTACAAATAATCGCCGTGTTGTATGGAATGTGTAGATTTTTCCACATGAACAAACGAAATAATGAACACAGTAAGGGGCTGCATGAACAGGTAATTCAGTTTTCAATTGTGGCACACAACTAGTATGGAATGAAACTGAACGCGTAGTTTCATTTTGGGATGTATCTTGCTAAGTACTACTCTGTCTGTTGCATATATTTTCAGATACACTCTCGCTTTTGATAGACAGTGAAATATACACACACATTTTGTTCACAGTGTGCGGTTTGTCCAATTTTGCAACACTTGACACTTGTCTGTAGATAAACTGTTCCAATAAGCCGTTTTCAACTAGTGTGTTAAGATTGGAGTGTTTTCATTTTCTATGATGTCATTAGCACAAACTTTCGTAGTTCTGCCAATCGGACAACAAGTGTGATTGAGTTTCCTCATGATCGAAAAGGAAGCAGTAAAAATTCGTATATTTTTGAAGTGTTTTTATTGTCTCCTCCCATTTGATTAGTGATACAAGAGTATGTCCGGAATTGGTATATATTAGAGTAGAACTGGCTGCGTGTTAATGAGGTCGGTAAAACCTGTCGGCAAAACGGAAATCACAAATGTTGTATATTATTTTATATATCACACGACAAGATTTCTGTCTTGTCGAATACTTACTGCGGTAGAAACAATTGATGCAACGACAGAACGAACAAATGTTGAAAATCAGAATAACAGAAGTGCCTACACTTCCGCAAGTTAACAACACATTAAGTGAAACTCTGTGTTGATCTCATTACTGATTGTAATTGAAATAACAGCGGCTGAGCTCCAGTTCAGTAAGAGAAGTGAACAATAGTAGGAGATTAGTCCGAAAATTATCTGAAAATTATCAGCAGAATCTTAACGTGGAAATATTAATCCCACGTTCGTTGTGTTATACTTCACACGAACTTAAATGTCGGACAACCATCTCAGACGCTGATCAGTCGGTTGATTGTTTGCAGTCTAAACGCTTGTTTATTGTACAGTACTAACCAACAGAGGTTGTTTATTTCCTGATTGGTTTTGCTGTTCTGCGGTGGTATTCACTTGTACCAGAAGGTTTCATCTGTTGCACTGCCAACTTGAGAGACCTACGCAGACCTCATTTCCCTTCGCACAGATTTATGTTTGTACAACGCTTGTTGAAAAGTAGCTCACAGGCTCTTTCTGATCCGTCCTATAATCTTCATAAACTATTCACCGAAAGCCCAGCCCATCACACTGCATGATCATCGGTTAACTCAATATTTGTGTGTATTCCATTTCTTAAAACTATTCTCCATCTTGCATCTGACGTTAATCAGAAAAGAACGGCAACTACTCTCAAGTTGGTTTTCTATTCACTACACTTTAGACTTTTATCTAAATGTGATATTCTTGAATATTTCATAATTGTTAGCTAATTAGAAAATTTTGCCACGTCTACTGAACTGTGACTAACCAGTCTTTGTGTGCATCTTTTCAAAGCATCCCCAATTCAGACCAGTCATTAGTTTAATTTCACGTACCAGCATCTAACTACAAGCAAGACACATCTACGTGTATCCAACATGAGGGGCATCCTACAAACAGAGACTTTTTTCACAATAGCTATTCAGTGGGAATATGCCACCGGTGTCTTAAGAAAATACATTCCAGAACAATTGCACACAATCTCATCTAGGTTCCACGAACTAAGTTCCGCCATCTAGCCCGGATACTGATCTTTTCAGTTGAGCTATTAGCTCGTTTACATACTGAATCGTTTCTCACCAATGAATTCACATGTGGGTGCTAGCCATCAACTGTTGCCAGACAGTTGAGTCATCGACTAACTGAATGCATTCCGAGATCGGTCAAATCCAGGTTTATTTTTGCATGGTCCCTCATTCTAATACAAACCGAACACCAGGGCGTGAGCAACCCGCATTGTGAATTGCTCAATAATTGCTACCTTGTGGTACTAAGAATGGACTGAACAATTAGGTTGCTTCAGATTGTGAACACGAAAACCGTCTGACGATATTGCACCCCTATTCCTGTACACTACTGTCTGAATGTCGTCAAACATCTACTTGGTTAACTACTTAACCGCTATGTAATACAAACCTTAACCAGAAATATTTTTTGGCGTGTACAAATTTTCAAAAATTACAGCTCTCTTGCGATGTTCGTTTTTCTCCTTTCAATAAATTGGTCTTCGTTTTAGTATGTACTCGATTGGATACAAAAGACTGTCGTGTTACACATCGCCGGCTTTTTTTGTTGAAAATGTGACCGCTGTACTTCTAAGCATACTTCCTCCACTCTTTTATCATCAAACAGTTTATATGTTGGTTAACGGACAATAAAAGCTTGAACAGCCGTATAGTACACTGATCATTGTAATCCGATAATTGTGGATCGACACCGGACTAATAATGGTTGCTATGGTTGCATCATATTGATTTATAACTTCAGTGGTCACAAGAAACAGTACTTCTAAATAGTAAAATTATTGGAATGCATTATTTTCTACCGCATTTCTCATTTACAATCTGAAAACATCGTAACGTGCTTTCACACATGCATGCATGCTTGTGTAGATGAAAATTAGCAGGTGTTTTGGTTTGCAAACCTGTACGTACCAGATCGATCGAAGCACGACCTTGACTCTTTTGCCCCCAAGGACAAATTAACCAACTTGAAGAATCACTATTAGACGCCAAGATATGTCGTAGAACCGTTGTTCGTCAACCCTAAGGCCCATTGCAAACAAACATTTGTGCATCCCTAATTACACGAGGTCTTCATTCATCTAATACGTAATGAGTGAGCTTGTAGAGGATCCAACATAGAAAGTTAGTAAACCTGCTTTACCCTCTATCATTGGCAATCTTTTTGTGAAATTCAGATGCGACATGTGCAAAATTAACTCTTGGCTGTCGGTTACGATATTCTCATTGAATATTCTCAGCCCAGGCAAACTGTCTCACTGCCCCATTGCTCTTTCCATATTCGCCTCATAAGTCACAAATTAGGTCGATAGATTTACTTTTTATCTGCACATAGGCTTCTTGTCTACATCTCCATCGTTTTGCTGAAAACATTCTCTTCTGCACCGATTATTCACAGTGCTGTGAACCGTTCGACGAAAAGCTCTTCTTAATGAAATTTCTCCCCTGCTTCAGGACAGTGACGATAAATGGTACATCATCACCTTCGTTGTAAACACCATTTGTCTGATCTGGCTCGAATTTGGATTGTGAACAATTTGACCAGTCTTTCTTTGAGTTTACTGAGGTGTCTGAGCTTGTTATCTTCCCTACGAATGCTTGACTGATGCCCAGTGTCCACGAGAATCTTACTGTACCTCCAAATCATACGTGATTTGGAATTGGAAGTGGACACTAATTCGTTTCTGATATCCAAAATCGTATCCGATAGATTTGCTCAGGTCCAAATAAATGTAGTTTTGTGGTTTGATAATCTTTTTCTCTTCGTGAACACCTGAATCCCAATGATAGTCACCACCGTCGTTACGTGTAATTATTCACAAAACCTGGGGTTCACTCATTCTCATAAGGTTAGAAAGTAAGACTTGAGGATTCCATATGATAATGAACTTGACAACCTTCATTGTTTATTTAACAATGAGACAAGAATTCTTGTATCCATCTATTACACAGTGTCTCAACCTAATATAGTCGAGTATCACTATGACGATTGTTTGCAAAGTAACCGAACTGGATCTCTCTATCTTAGTTTACCTGTGGAAGAATCTCAGTTTTATGACTGAATCACAAAGTCCCCATTTGTGTTAGTCGCAACAACAAATTTATTTTGGGCACAGCAATACTCACTGCCACATCACAATCAATGTTCACAAGATTGGCAACCGGAAAGTTGAAAACTCGCAATAAAATTGATTAACGATAAATGGATTGAGAATAACACAACGTTACGAGCAAGTTGTAATACTCTACGTTCTAACTACCTCGGGTGGCCTTCCTCATGATTGTGTTCTATGTGTTCTTCGAAACGAAAATACTGACAGGTAAATTTCAGCAATCTGATCTAGTGACACCAGTACTAAGTTGGACATGTGTTTTTTCGTTAATTCAACAAAATTGATGATTCATCAACCATTGAGATAGACCAGCTAGGTGAGGAGAAAATATTGGCAGTTGGACACTGCAGGATATCCACACTACCCAGGCTTGATTATTGAATGAAGCACACCAACACCGTTATTTTGGACGATTGAGGCGGCAGGACCTATAACAGTTCCCCGTAATCTATGCATAGTGACTGGTATGAGAAGTTGATTTGCAGGATATCTCTGACGATGAAAAAGATTATCGCATCGAACCCCAGTTCGAGTAACTCCCATCTGATAGGAATATGACTCCGCTATTCTGTTAACTATGCTAACGGCATAAGAGAACGTACAGAAGATACAGCTATTTACTTTTGTTTCAATTTACCCCCTTCTTTTCACTTGACAACGACATGTACTCTCTTATGTGCGATGTTATTCAGTCACAATTTAAACTCAGCAATTTTCGGCATTCATCTACCACTCAACCTGAAGCTCGCATTTCGACGGTTAGGCTTTTCTGTCCCACTTAAACCGATTCTTCAATACACTACGCTATATTCAGCCGCATGTCAAATATGTGTTCGACGTTCCAAAAGCAACTTGGATGGATGGTCCACAGCCAAAAAATTGTTATGAACTAAATCAGTCCACAACCATACTGCAGAATATCCAGACCCAAATATTAAGGTATACAAAAAAATCACTATATAGGAGAAAACTAGTTTGATGAGTCTGGTGATCACTAACAATAGTCAGTTAATTGACCAGACCCGTATTGAGGCTTCCTTAAGTTACAGCAATTAGTGTATTCCGCTTTTTGACTTGATCTACTAATGGATGCGACAAATTGTGTATGAACAGCTGATCCAGAACTTCGCTTGCGCCGATATTCATCATCACAGTATTCATCTCATGGATGTCGCTTCAATTACCTCTTACTAACAACATACCTTAAGTGTAGTATGCGAGAATGGATTATACGCTCTACATGAGCTGAGCGAGAGCCATTCTCCTTTTCCTTTGTCCAGAAGAATTCGCTGCCTTCCTGACTGGTGAGTGCAAATGCTTGTGGACCAGAGAAAAATCGATAGGCTCACAGACGTTTGAGTCTTTCGCTGAATGCACAATGACTGCACATCGTAAGCCTGCCGCGACTGTCTACAGGTGCAATCAGGAATGCTCGAATCAGCATAAACATTAGAAAACCTCTCTTCGGCTACACGCATAACAGTCGGAAGAATCCACCTTAACCTCATTCGTTGCGTCGGAAGAATAACGGAATTGCTTCCGAGTTAGTTAGGAATCAGTTCATCGCCGTTTACAACTCGATGGTTTCTACTCAATGTCTATTTTCACATAAATTTGTGCAACTTTTATCAGTGCGTAACACACAGTTTCCGCTTTTTCAGTCTAATCCTTCTGGTGTAAATGGATCAAAAACGGATTCATCCAGACATATTTAAAGAAGTATCTTCTGTGCTTACCAAATCATTACACGACATCTTTGATATCGACTAGTTCCACTAGCACCCTCTCCGAGGAAAACAAAGCGGTTACCGTTACTCCAAATTCTAAATCCGGTGATTAACACTCACTTACAATCTATCGACGAATCAATACAAAGGGGATCCTGTGCAAAGGCTTGGAACGTCTTCTGCTGCGAACTGTCCTAATGCGTCTCCTATACAGTAACCATATCTTTGTACGTCAGCAAAATTTTCTGTTGAATAGAGTCATCGCAACGAACATGGAGCATAGACAGCATAGACAGCACAAAGAGTGCTAGATAGTGAAAATGAAGTAAATGGAGGCGCACAGCATTAAAGGATATGTTACCGGCCGGTAATCTTTTTTAATGGTAGGACATTCCGGGTGACACCTGGCCTCGATCTATCGTCCCGCATACCAGTTTTATCCCGTAAGTCCCAGAAGGCAGTTTATAATGTAACTCGCGTAGTTTAACTAGTGGACCTATTGCAATCATCAGTCACACGATAGCGTAGACGAAAATGAAGCGAAAGCACACATCAACGTACGCGTCGATTGACTTGGATAAGCAGCCACACGATTGGTCAAGCAGATGCAATAGGACGAGCGGTTGACCATGGCTCGAGGGGACGGCGTACATTGGTTGGCGGCATCCGAAACTGATCAGCTTGTTACAGTAACCAAAGCTAACGGATGTGTGAGCTTCAAACCTTCACCCCAAGTTGCTTGCGCTGCACCACCTGCAGTTCCACCCACGTATCACGTATTCGGTGTAAACCCGAACGAATAAGACCAGTAGGTGTGTGAGTGAAGCCTTTGTGTCCAGCTGGCCAATGCTTGTCAGCCAATTAATTAGCTAGCACGAAAAGGAAGTTCTTGTCTCTCGGAAAATAAGCAGAGGGAGAGATTGCAATGACGAGATCTAAACTGTTAGTGTATTCTAGAGAGAGAGAAAGAAGAATATAATTCAGACTGGATTACGAGAGGAACAGGCAAACCATCCATCGAACAATACACCAACAAAGCCGAAGAAGAGTATGAGTAGAAGACGGCCAGCACCGAAGCTTTTGACAAGAGGAGTGGATTGATTGACAAACCACCATGTTCTTGGTCGATGTAATCATGAACAGAGACAGAATGGATATGCTGATATGACCTACTTGCGGATTTCGAAGGAGTCGGAGTACGATCGACTTGGTGTTCACTGTTCGACAGCTTCGAGGAAAGTGCCGGGAACGGAATCAGCCTCTGTATGCCCTGTTCGTGAAATTCGTCAAGGCCTTTGATTCCGTGAGCCGTGAGGCGTTGTGGACGGTGCTTGGTAAGTTTGGATTTCTAGGTAAGTTCATCAATTTGATTAAATGTTTGTATGTGGGTATGAGAACGAAGATACAGTCGTGTGGATCTAGCTCTCACGATTTTGACATTGTCACTGGCGTGAAGCAGGGTTGTGTGTCAGCCTCATCCCTATTTAGTTTATATTTGACTGCCATGCTAACAGTTGCTTTTCAGGATTCTGGGAAGGACGGCGTTCAGGTAGAGTACCGGATGGATGGACGCCTGCTGAATATACGGCGTCCATAAACTCATGCACGCGCACATACATACTGGCTTGGATTTTCTACTCGCACAGTGGATCTGAGAGCAACAGTGCGTCTCTCAACGAGTGTGCTTCAAGAAATAATCTCAGAACCACTGCTGCTTCTAATATATATTATGAGTTTAGCGGACAGAAATTTTAGTCATTGTTGTCTCAATGCGGCTGACTTGATATTCTGGATCCCTCACGATCTCAGCACTGCGAGTTGACCTCAACGCAGTCATGCAATGTTCATAAGAGTGGTGTCATCCGATCAACAATAACAAGTGAGCACCCGTGTCTTTCAGTGGGGTTTCTGCCAACATCCCTCTAACACAAAATGCACAAACAGCTGTGTGTATTGACAAGGTGAATCGTAAAATGAGACCTGGGTGTTTGGCTAACTCGTTCTCTCCATTTCATCACGAAAAAGCGGCCAAAAAATGAATTTCCATACCGGACATAATAAAATGTCCGTTTCCTCAAACTGACAAGAAGGCTTTTGAAACACGTCTTCAAAACATAACATGCGAGTCTGTTCTTAAAATCCTTTATCTTTACTCACTGGAATAACGAGGAATTCTCATAGACCTGAGTTGTATATATTTTTGTTTCCTCTGACTGTCTGACTGAAAATTTCCTCGGTTTCAGCTAACGTTGCAACACATGAAAGGTCGATGAGTCAAAAGTTTTAGGTGTTTACTGAGCTTTGATCTACATCCCAGTATACAAGTGCATATCACTGAATATGGACGTATGACCAAAGTCTTATCTTGGACAAAGCAAGTTGGTAAGATTATGCGAAAGAAGAAGCCAATCGATTGGACAATTAAAACCCCATTATTGTTATTTAGTAGACATATTACCCATAATGCTGTTTCCTGTCAAAGAGTTGATTAATCCATTATGATGTTTCGCTGTAGTATCGGTTTCTGTAGTTCATAGCAGAATCCGCTATGTTCGTTCAGTGATTCCAAATAGCGGCTATGAGATTCCGACTCCACCTGTTCATGTAAAGAAATTAAGGGTGCGCTGAATCCACACAAACATGGGCATAACTAATTTAGTTGAATACGGACGACAATCCATGGTCAGGTTCCACGGATTGCTGAGATATGTGAGAAGTTGACTGGCCGGTCAAAGAATTGGTCCATCAGGTGTAGTGATCTATGATCTGCTTTGCCTAAAGTGTTGACGGCAGTTGGTGTAGATCACAGCACCCGTGACAAACACATTTTAATTGATGAACCACATTCTGAGATGAGCATGTACGTGATGTTCTTGAAGGAATAGTTATTTTAGAGAAACTGTGGAAGTGCTGTTTACAACTCGGGTGAGATTTCCGATTGCATCACAGTAAGTCTAGCGTACTCAAAATGTTTGGGTGAGGTTGATTATTAGCTGTCAAACTCAATCGCTCAAACATCTAGCAGCCAGGTATGGCAGAACTATATACGAAAATCCGTCCGGTCATTTGTCGGACGGTTTTTCTAATCGCTGAACTCAAAATATGGTGAATCAACCGAGTACTTCTATTTTGTGTTGAGCTGGTATGTTGAGTTCTGGACAATGCATGTAGTACTGATGTCGGCGATCAATTTCAGTCAATAATTTCAGTGCATTTGAATAAGACAGTGTGATGACTTGAGTCAAACCCATCGATTTATTGCAATTTATGACACCCTGTTTGACCACGGTTGGGGAGAGGACTCTGATTCCCAGCCAGAATGCCATACATTCATCTGGCTTACAACGGATCATTTGACGTAGCTTCATCATAAAATTACTACCCATCCGTTTTTCAATGAAACTGTTAGTAAACGCAGTTATATAACCCTTCTGTTATTGCATATTTACATTGTGAAACTCATTATATCGTTTTTCAGAATCAAACTGACGTTTAGGTGCATGTGCACTATGGTAATGTATGGTTGCACTGACTGTGCTTTGTCAAAATGAGATTATCGATGCTTTGCCTCGTTTCTCATGAATATGGCACAGCTTGAATGAACATTAGACAGTTGTTACGATTGAATTAATTGTTCTGTAGAATTAGCTATGCGTATTACTGTAGTTAGCATTCCACATGTGATGAGAGTTACGTCATTCAGTGTACGAGTGTGGGTGTATCACTTTTGAAACCGGACTCCGCTTTAAATAGGTTATGAGAGATGAAGTATACCCAACCGGGAAGCTTAAACCAATTCACGTGCACATACCTGCATTTCTCCACCGTTTAGAAATATCTCTGTGGACTGTATCTATTCGATTATATTTACACAGTCGGTCGCTACTCATCCTTTTGGGTGGAATATTCGTAAACCACAACAGGTTTTTTTACAAATGCGTGATAAATTGTATGACAATCCTTTCCAGTTATAAGTTTGAAGTATGTTCTTTAAAACTGCACGTTGTTCAGTTTATGCATTGATCAATTTCGCTAAATTTTTGCAAGACAATCATCTATATTAAGTCACAACCAAACCATATAACCATTTGCAATAAAATCATACTCTTCTTTTGGTGCATAGACCCCACCGTTGTCTAAGCAATGAGAGGGAATCAAATTGCAATTTGGGATACAACATATATGTCTGGGTATATCGCCGAAGATGTGGAGTAATTGTAGGCGAGATGATGATGATGATGATTGTAGACTCTGTGTGTGTGACAGGTTCATGTTGTATCAGCTGTATGTGCAGCACAAAGATTGGTGCATGTTGCATGTGAGTCAGTCATTAAGGGCAGCAATTGATATCACGTCGACCTGTTGCGTAATCTCATGTTTGTGTGCATTGGACATGAAACACCATGTGCAACGGAATATCCGCATGATCCGGAAGGAGCGACATGATAATTCTCTATCATTTCTTTATATCCTTACTTTTAATATGTTTAGTAACAAACTGAAATCGATCCATCAAGATTTCTTTAACAAAACCGGACTCTTGTATGCAGACGTTTCAACATTTTAGTTTCGACCGATTATAAACGACGTTCAGTCTGAGGCATGTTAGAGCAGGCCAGACGCCTTTTTCTATGGACATGCTGGAAGCCGAACTGAACATGCCGCAGGTTATTCTGATCGATGATGTTTAGTCTTCTGGGTCGAATGAAAATTTCAACAAATCATTTTAAAAGAAACATCTGTGAACTTAACGATTCCTAACAAGCATTGGCTCCAGGTCCTTATTTTAGGTTGGAGATGTGAATCTACCGCTTGAGAACTGATTTCAGACAGATGTTAGCCTGATTTTGCATGCTGTTCAGTTTAGTCCGAAACTGTATCTACTTCAACTTGACCAATGACGGTGGCCTTGGCATCATCTAAATTGTATCAGTAGTATCGGGTAGATAGTGCGAGTGCTGTTACTGTCACGTTAAAATGCAGCAAACGTCGGCACTGAATAAGTTTAACGTACTTGTGAGATCGAACTGTTGACCTATCTGTTTTAAAGACAGAATTTAGAAAACATCTACTTTAATTCCGGTTCTGAATATATGCAAGGTATGAGGGAGGCCTGAGGTTGGCTGGTGAGAGGGAGAACATAGCGGGCCAGTATTACTATGATTAGGTAGATGTGTTGTGGGACCTGCAAAGCAAATAATAGAAATGGGTGGTCAGGAGGAGCTTGAGAACTAAAGTCGATAAGACAGTGTGGGAGGGGTCAGTAGTAGTATGTGTTGGCCCATTCACTCTGCGATCGGGTTTATACTGCGCAATAGTCGATTCAGTATAGAATTATTAGTGTTGTGAATATTCACGGTTGTATGTGGACTGAGTAACTGCCACGACACGCAGACTTAGACAGGAGTGCGATTAGGGTTCTCAACCAAATCCTTTGTCTCAAAGGCCCATAGCGTTAGGCAGCGTGTGGATTACAGAGCACCAAAACTAGTATTTTTTTGTATATATGCCAACCTTCTATCAATCACTTAACCTGGAGGATCAGGAGGCTGTGTTTTATTGGACCTCTGCCTACTTGCCTGTCTGGTATGACTGATTTCGTCTCTGTGCTCGTCATATCGTTCAGTTTACCCCAGTAGGTTATGGTGATCCGCAAGTCGTCACATTGCTTCAAGGTCCAGTTTCATTATGACGGTCAGAGAGCTAGATACGAGTTCCGTCTCGAAATTGTTTATCTTCTCCCACTGGAATATTGAGAAATTAGCAGAGACCTCAATTTTGCTTCTCTTCCTTTTTGTGACCGGCCGATTCTAAAACTGTTTTCGCGGATCCAAATGTGTTACGGCGTCCCAAAATAGTAACGTCTTAAAAAACATCTGACACCCCTGTCAAAAAAAACTTTTCTGTCACATAGTGACCTACTAGAATTGTCTGTCACCACTTGTAGGTAATGCTTTCAACAGGATGTAATTTAGGACAATATCAGCTAATTGACATTTTACCAGGGGTATTATGCGAACAACCTGGTCTCTCTTTTCTTCACGTTGTATTGCTCCTATTTTTACAGCTTGATTATACAGAGCTGTACCACACCTATTTTTTTCAAGTTTCTGTTCAGAGTATTGGATATGTGCTTGACATCAGAAGAAGAACGGCAGCAACCCGTGAAACCTTTGCTGTTTATCTCGGACCTCCTATCAATCATTGCGTTACTCAGTCGATGGAACAGGGTTGATTTTTTAGGTTAATCTACAGCTTCTTTTTGTGTATACCAATTTACTTGTTCCTGTGGAAACAGTTACGTGGGTCGCACGATCAGGCACTTACCTGAACGAATCCCCGAACATCATCTAGCCTGGATGTATAGCGGAGACACGGAGATAATTAACAACGCAGTTGTGACAGATCTTATTGATTCGTGCCACACCGTCAACCTGGTCTCTTCTATCCGTCCGATTTACCTACCCAAGAGCATTTAGTTAAAAAATGTAGGATACCCAATTCTTGCTATGGCTACACCACTTGTAAGTAGTACATCTGACATAATCGGAACTAGATTGAATAATCCATCCGTTTGCGCAGAAGCGCTTTGCACTTATTACAGCCCAACACCCACACTATGGTTGATCAGATTGCTGCGGTTTTAGTTGCGTCATAACTGTGACGTAACTCAAACAGAACGTCGTTGCATATTTATCTATAACGTGACTGATCTCATTTGAACTTGTTACCTATTTTGTTTGCTCCATCCTGACAATACTGTGTCATATAAACATTAGATATCTGACCTCCTGATTAATCACCGGAAACGAGTTCGCACACAGTAACGTTTCCTTGGTTCTTTCTCTCCTGTTTTTCCTTATTTTTGGAGATGGATCTCTTCACAAACACACAACACCGCAATTTAAACCATACAGTATTTGGACAAGCTGTCATGTGCTTAAGTTTATTTGTCCCGAACACAAAGTGAATACAATTTCCAAGTAGTCCAGATGCTACTTTTCGTGACGTGATTGATTTCGTGACAGCCAGTTTCCACTTATTACTCGTTTTTCCATGTATTATCGATATACTAAAGCTATACTCTCATTCAGAATTATAAGACTCCCAGCTTGATATATGCTTAATGGCTGTCCCAAGGACGTTTGAAGCGAACATTTACCATGCTTACAGGTTGATCGAAACGTGTGAGGAGTCGTTTTAAAGGTACTCTGGCTATTCTCCAGTCTTTCCACACCAACTCATCGAGAACAACCCCATATCAAGTAGATTTTTACTCTTAAAACTTGTGTCACGCTGATTTATTCGAAAAATAAAATGGGCACCTTGAAGGTTATGGAAAGAAGTGTGATTGAAAAATAGTTTGTCATATAGTTTCGTCTACAGATGTACTTACTGCGGCAGTTATCATTTTTGTATCTCTATGAACAAATTCCTCATTCCTTCTTGACGTGTTGTTTCTAGAAAATTCCAACTTCATTAGCTGTTTACTGTATATGTGACTTCAGCAGACAGACGATTCCGAGAAGTAGTGATCAGAAGCTCTTATCGTTCCATAACTTTGCTTTAGAGGTTCTGGTTGCTATCAGGTGAACTAGAATACTTTGCTAAAGATGCGTTTTATCTGTCAGGTTACTGATTTTGTGCGATGTTTCTTTTTCTTTTAGGTATACAAGCTGTTACTTGTATCGATTTCTGTGTGACTGGTAGACCGATTGTTGTATTATAAGACATACGTAAATGGCGCAGAGAAGTGAGTGGCTAGTGTATAAGTTTGCCGACGTAGTATAACAGAGCCTATGATTATTCCGACGAAGAAAGCTCACGTTAGTGGACAACTGATTTCGATTTAGTTACCTCTATAGAGTTATCCATATTGAACGAGTCTAACGTTCGTACGAAAGCGGTCTGTTGACCTATCTGTTTTAAAGCGAGAACCTTAAAAACACCTACGTTAATCCGAATTCTAACTATATGCAAGGTACGAGGGATGTCTGAGGTTGGCTGGTGAGAGATGGAATACACCGGAACAGTGTTACTATGGTTAAGGGCCAAATTAATATTTTCAGTAAAGTGTTGAGGTAGTCACTTAGAATAAACCAAGCGAATAATTCGTGCAAATTTACTGCTTTGGATCATAAAGCTTGATGATTATTCAATGTTTACTAGTCCTCCCTTCGTTAAGTGCTCTATCTAGCGTATTCGGTAGACTGACTTGCCTATGAACGAACAGTACTGATATTCTGTGCTGATTGTACTAATCAGACTAACCGTAACAGTTGGGTTCGCAGACGTTTGTAGGGAACGTTCCTTATTCTATGTTTGATGTTATGTCAAGTGCTGAATTCGATGAGGCATGTTTAGTTTGTTTACATAAAGTTAATCCTAACTTGACTTTTACTTTGTTTCTCACTACCAGCAGTGGACAATTATGATAAACTCTGTACTATTACCGTAACCAAAGAAAGTCTCTATGCTATAATCACTCTATATAATTGCTACTGTACGCTTACTAATAAGTTATTTCCTGTGATTGGTTGGCATGCTCTTACGTTAATCTTTTTATGATCCTTTAAATTATCTCATGTCTCGTTGGTCGATGGTAAGCTTGCGGGAGCAATTTCGGTTGCACCACTGTGAAAACTTTTCTACTGGAATGTTCCAGTATCTACTCAATCCACGCTTAACTTGAGAGAAAAAACTTATTGTAATATTCTTCAATGATTCCGATCATATCGGTTGCCTTTTTTAGACGTTTTCTCCGATTCGGAAAATAGTCCACTGAACCTCACCATATGAATTAGCGCAATTGGTATTTTATAAACAGTCATTTTCGGTAGTTATCCTCAGGCTTATGCAATAGCATTGGATAAATGCTGGTTATGTATGAAAATTGAAGTGACTCAAATAAGCCAGTAAAAATTACAAAATTGGCAAGAATCACATAGGGTGGGAATGCTAGTGAATACGTTAGTCTCATACTAACCTGTCATGAGATATGCCTAACATGGTAATGCCCATTACGCTCTATTGAGTGAATTATCTTGAATGACCTGTAGCGATTCAACAGTAACTGTCTGACTAGCCCAGGTTTAAGATTGGTTTCAATGTAATACGAACAGAAGGTCGAGAGTGAACAAGACTTGGTTTCTTTGTCTGAATCACGAATTGCATGTTTAGTTCGCTTGGAAGTATTCATTGGAATCATGAGAACGACAAAATAGCGAATAAGACTTGTTTTGTATTACTGATGAGTATTCAGAGGTTAGGTTAACTTCATGTTGAATATGACTCACATCTGACCGTAATCCTCGCAATCAAATAGACTTGCCAGCCAGCCTCATCAGCAATCTAACATATCACCTAGCAGGTTTAATGAGTTCGGAGATTTCGACCTGTCTCGGAAGTACTAATCGTGGGCTTATCGACCGGAGTTAACAAGGACGTTACTGCGTTTCCTCTTTAGACGATCAAGCAACCTGATCATTGATTGTTTTCTGTGTTACATGAAAACACTAACTCGGGTGGGTCAGAAAAGCGGTCAACCGGGATTATGGACAGCCTGTCTGTTGTCACTTGCGCAATCACTGTTCCAAATTGTGAGCTTGATTGGTTGGAGGCTAAGGGAGGAGTGTCTACACGACCTTCTACACGATGAGGTCAAGGATGTGAAATCGGACATCAGTGGCCTCAGAAACGGTCAACATTAGAAATCTCACCATTTTTGATCGATTTCCTGGCGGTCGATAAACAATCTGAAAAGCACCTTTCTTGCTGACAAATTGACTGAATTGGTCAACTAAACAACGATCGCGCTGAAAACCGGTTTAATCACTTCACTGTTCAAACGCGCAAGATGATGTTCATTTACACTGTCAGGCAGTCGCCTTTGTAGTACAACCAATATGTGATGTCCGACACGATCAAACAAGTGACTACACACAACAGCTCATAGTAGGACATGGAAGTTTGTCACTGAGTTATGACTTGATATCGAGTGTTAGACGGAACCTCACGATTGAGTAGAAGGATGGGTCGTTTCGACCGAATTTTTGAACTATTTTTTGACGACTTCAGCTTTGGAATCTCCCTTAAAAGTGATACTGATAGGCGCAAGTTTTCTACAAAGAGAAGGTAACTTAAGTTTTAACTCTACCACCTGCATGACTTTCTGAATAAAATACATTGTCCGAGAACAGTTTTTGTAGAGAATCAAGCTCATCTTGTAAGACGTCAGAAGAGCGTCAGAAAACAAGTTCTGTTTGCTACCTTGTCGTTGCTAGAACTCCATGTTTGCCAGCGGTTACACAACCATCACTCTAACTTGTAAGTTCGAATGATTGTGTGCCAACGGGCTTAAGTATCCGTACGAACTTCTTCTGAGCGCAGCGGCCAATGTTGAAAAAGCAGACATTAATGGCCTCAACGACGGTCAACATTCACACTCTCACTATTTTTGATCGATTGATTGACTTTTGATCAACACTGTGAATAATATCTCATTTACAGACTCAACAGTCAGAGTAAGTCAAATGAGAAACAACCACGTCTGGAACACTTTAATCACAACATAGTTCGACCATGCATGGTGATTTTCGCTCATTCTATCAGGCAATCGCCTTGTAGAACACCCGATGTATAATACTTGACACGAGCACACAAGTGCGTAAACAAATAAGTTGTTTTTAGAACGTGTAAATGTGCCTTGAGTTGTGACAACACCAGGAGTTTAACGAAAGCCGAAGCACAACTGCATCGGAAGGCAAGTTGTTTCGATGGACGTTCTGAGTTTTTTATGGTAACTTTGGTCATAAGGTCACCCCTGAAAAAGAGACTAACAAGTACACATTACTTATTCACAGAGGGTGAGTTCGGTTTCAGCTCGACCACTTGCATCAACTTCTGAATACAACGGGTTGGACAGTCCGTATATGTGAGTACCTGTTAAAGAAAGTCTAGCTCAGCTTACAGTGTCAATTATGCATACATTTAACGCCCTCCACATCAAACGTCACATACGGTTTTGATAGAATTTGACAGAATGACAATATCAGGGTGAATGCAATGACCACTCCAAGTCTGTTTCTTATATTGTTTGGGTTTTACCAAACATACGTCTCCTCCTTAGTTGCCAGCGCTCACAGAATCTACTTGGTCGTTGTATCCAGCAGTTTCGTTGTGTTAAATTGAAGACAAAACTTAACGCAATTTCTGGCAAGAAAGGCATCAAAGATCTGTACTTATGACACTCTGCAAGCGGAGTCAAACTTTCGTAAAAAGTAACCATCCACGTTAGCTAATCAACGCATTGTATTCATTAGCCAGTACAGGCGGTCGAAATTAAACGTAAGTGTCCTATTCCGGGGGATTCTGTAGCCAAAGTTATCACAAGAGTGCTCATACTCCAAGTAACAAGTTATCTTGCGACGCAAACGTACGTGAACTTCCGTTCAACTTTTAACAAAGATGCAGTTTACAATTTCCATTGACCGATTTTTCCAAACAGACTGATTACCGTAAAGATTGAACATCGCCCACAACTGATCACAGTTATCGCATTCCCGTAGACATTCCATTCGACCCCCTTCGAAAGGAAGCACTGGACTCGAGTTTCGCTCTCATTAGAGCTCGTCAGTAATGCATATCCTTGTCACGGTCGGGACTAGAACTCCTGCCAAGCTGGTCACTTCGAAGTCAGTGTTTCATGAAATTATGACCAGAGTTCTAGTCGCGGCCGTGGCTAGAATATGCACTACTGACCAGCTGTTCTAGGGAGAGCAAAACTCGAGTCTTTTCGACAAGTTCTTTCGGACAAGGGCCGACCGGACTGTCTACAAAAATGCAACAGCTTCGATCAATTCTAGGTGATGTCCAACCTATATGAAAACCAAAATCCCCTACTACTTATCAGTAATAACTCTGGTTACTATTTTCGTATTTATTGTGTTGTGACTGGACTGATGTTTAAGTCCGGAAAACTAGTCTTGTTTGATGTTTTTTTCTTGTCCTAATTTCGTTGGAAATATTCCAACGAGTTATAACATGATATTATCCAAAAGCTTATCGAATTGGAAGAGATGCAGATTTATTTACTAACAATTTTCGAAGTTCTCCGAAATTATTGAGTACCCGATGATTAGCCACGTGATTATTTTAGTGTATTTCCTCTCCACCTCCGCACGTTTGGATATGTTTGACCTATACCACTTGATCTCTGTTGATCACCTCTGTAATCTTTTGCCACAATGTACTTTCCTGCTGATGGCTTATTGAATGATTTGGTTACCTGTAATTTACACGTTGCAAAATGGTAATCATGTACTTAAATGATAGATTAACCAGAGTTCATTTCGGCGGACGGTCAGCTAACAGCATTTACAATTCGGTCTGCATGTGACCACCATATACTTTTATGACTGAATAATTATGAGGTGCACACTAATCTGTACGTCACACCTGTCGATTGCGAGCGTATACTGATGATGACGAACTCTAACTTGAGGGTCA
>JTDE01003863.1:13271-34076 GCA_014338405.1 Paragonimus skrjabini miyazakii | reverse complement strand
TTGTTCACATGTACTTAACAGTCAAGCTGTGAGAATACCGGTTAAATGCAAATCACAGAGTAATTCTGGCTAAATTAGAATAGACACAATTACAAACATCTGGACTTCAAATGGACTCAAACCGACGACAGAAGTCACATGCACAAATGCAGAAACCCAGTTTAGCATGCATACAACTTGTCGTGTGACTGGTAACAAAAAGCCTTGTAATGACAACTCATCTATTCATGCAGATTACGAACAATTGTCTAGTCTTTATTCTGCTAATTATCTCAGTCATCACCACACCATGATCTCTTCCTGTTAATGAGGTTTCCCCTAAGATAAGAAGGCCACTTTTCCGTAGTCCGTGGGGATGTACTGTTCATCGGTTGTGGGTGAAGTAATGGCTGCATTTTTTATTTCTAAAAATTTTGGCATATTGTGGTGGACTTACTTGTAGCCGGTTAGTAGACTTTACTATTTCGCATCAACTTTCATCTAGAATCTAATTTGACATAGTTGATCGTTTTTATTCAGACTTTTACAAAATATCTGCTGTATCCTCGATTTGATGCAGGTACAAGCATTTATTTGTATGCACCTGGTCTTACTCTTCTGCTGTTGTACTTAACATAGATCGAGCTATACACAAGCAACGTCTTTTGCATTCAAAGTCAGCTGAGAACATGAACCACTAGGTCTTTTCGACTGATCCGGTTGTGGCCGGTTATTGACTTGCCCAAAAACTGTATTATTATTGACAGGTAACGTGAGTCAAACGCATTGAGTTAATTGTCTCTTGCTCGTTAAATGTTCCGTTATTTTTTGTGTGAACATTAACAACATTTTGATAGGGGAACAGATATCAAGAAAGCTTCAAATCTTACTACTACATGGATACCTCTAGGAACTGCAATATAGACAGATGAAGCCAACTGGAACGCGCACACTACAGTTAAGAGGTTCTCCCATAACACACAAATGTGGTATCCCGTTAAGGCCAATCCTATGCATGGACAACTCACCGTACCAGAAGCTTGCCAGATGGCTTGTTGACATTCTACATCCCATCCGTCAGAATTTTACCCCACACTGTATAAAAGATTCTTTCGAACTGGCACAAACCTTACAGAGCGTATCGGTGAGTTCACATAAGATGTTTTCTATTGATGTTGACTCCTTATTCACAAACGTTCCCCTTCGAGAAACAGTTGACTTTCTGTGCGATTTTATTTCCCATCAAAATTTACTTTTTTGTCTCTTAGTTGATTATCTCAAGTAACTTATACTTTTATGTACAGAGAATATCCGTTTTGACTTTGTGGGATCATCTTACAAGCAAGTAGATGGTGTAGCAATGGGCAGTCCATTGAGCCCAACACTTGCAGATATGTTTTTAGGGATGACTGAATTAAAACTATCTGATGCTATAGATGGTGCCAGCCTCTATAAGCGATATTTAGATGGCATTTTGATTTTTACCAATAATAATCATTTTGTTTCGCTTTTAAACCTTTTTAATTCTGCCCATCCTAATCTTTCTGTTTCTCATGAAGAGGAAGCAAGCAATAGTTTATCTTTTCTGGACATTTCACTCACTAGACGACAGGATGGCTCATTACAACGCTCAGTGCACCGTAAGGCTACTTGGAGCGGTCAGTATTTGCAATTTTCTCTTTTTGCATCAATCACTTATAAACAAGGTCTCGTGAGAGCCCTGTTTCATAGAGCCCGGGTGGTATGCACCGATTACTGCTTGAAAGCAGAGGAGGAGAGATCATAGAAAGTGTTGCTCGCGAACGGCTATCCTGAGAAGTTTATCGATGTTCACAGCCAGAGAAAACTGATCAAGACTGCCGTAAGTACAGTCCCTAAGAAGCAGGTCTTTTTTAATCTTCCTTTCAAAGGCGATCATATCACAACTGATGTTAGTCAAAAATTACAATCTGCTCTAACTCGTACATACCCAGCGGTTGAATTACGGTTACTACTCACAACTAGGTGTGTCGCTCAGCTTATTCACAATCGTGTCCTACCGAAATGTTCTGTCTCACATGTAACCTATCAGTTCACTTACAGTTGCGGTGACGTCTATATCGGCAGAACAGATCGGTGCCTACAACAAAGAATGGCTGAACATATGCCTAAGTGGTTGGTGAGCGCCATGACGCAACAGGCAATGGCAACAGAGCGAGTGAGACTAAATCCGACCTCATCCATAGCAAAGCACATCATGAAAACATGTCACGTTGTTGACCCCGCCAATTCGTTTCATGTGTTGTTGCGTAATCAGAATCCGAAGTTGCTTGCCTTCTCCGAAGCTATGTTGGTCAATACTCGCCGTCTGGTCCTGTGGGTGCATAAACTGTTGACTCACACAGTTTCTCTGCCCTGGAACTGATAACAGTCCTTGTTTTGTGTAAACCCAATTGTTGATTGTTTCTATTGTTGTTGTTATCCGCATGTCCTACATATTCCAGTGTTTACGTTCGTGACTGAAGAGAGTAAGCGAAATGTTAACACCTCGCCAAGTATGTCTTCTACCGTCACTGGTGAACTGGATCAAGGGAACTCAGTGTTTTAAATTTTATAAATACACTGAACTTACTGGTAACTCCACTCAACTTTATTTTGGTAATGTGAAACACAACATCGTTCACGTATGCAAATGTGACTGAGTAACGTTCATTTGTCGTCTATACTGAACAGGAATCGTAATTAGTACAATCCCACTTTGCTCGATACAGTTAGGCGTAACTTCTTGAGAAACTGGCTCGGTTTCATCAATTCACATGGGACAGAAAGTGAGTAGACGATGTGCAAGGCCATTCGCGTATTATTCACCTACGGATAGGATGTACAAGTTTTATCCTACCTTTTATGTAGAGTGGTTCCAAAGACTTGATGCGCTTTTTCTATACCCCTCCCCTCGGACACATATTTGAACTCTGGTTATTGTAACTGTGACGTTAGCACGTTGGCAGTCGCTCAGTCGAACACATATTGGATATGATTGAATTATCACGGGACAACAGTTGATGATAATTGCTTATAAGTGGGGGTCAGGTTGCCCTTCTATGACCGGCCTCGGGTAATCTAGTGAGTATTGTTTTTAATGGGTGTCACTTGTGGGATTGCTTTGTTCTTTATGATGTAACTTAATGGCGACTGAATTTTAAGGGAAGATACAGGTTAGGAGCACAGGCATACAAACATGGTTGCGGCATCCGTTTCACGGACCGAAGCTAAAGCGCACCTGCTTCTAACCTTAATTATAAATGACTTGGGCCGCACTACTTGTAGTTCCACCCACCCATCTGGTATCCGGTATAAACCAAAAGAAGCAAAACCAGGCATGCGAGGGGACACCCCGTGTTGTTCGGCTCCGCAGTATGATAGTGAAATCCTCAGCTTTCAGAAAACAGACGAAAGGACTTCGGCACCAAGATTTAAGCCAACAAGAAATCGAAAATATGAAGGATGTTTCCTTCTATTATGTAAGATCGATATTGCAATGTGAATGACCTACTTGGATAACAACTTAACATCGTGGATTCTCGGCACCAGAAATTCGCCAATCTGTTTTCAGCTGCTGCCACTATACCAGTTATTTTGTGATCCATTTATTCGTAGTTCGACGGACGCGTCTCAGCCAACGAAGACGGATGAGCATCAGTATGGGTTCAGACCTGCCCACGTCTACTCTCTTACGTATCGCTCCAAGTGGTTGGTAAATTCCATCAATCCAGGCTGACAGAGCTGGCCATTGAACACCAGACGTCCTTTCAGTCGATTAACTTGAATCCTTTTCAGTTGTGCGAAACCAGTCGAAAGCTGCCAATCATAACCGATAAGCTCAGGCTGCTTCATCCAGCACAGACAAACTAGTTTAAAACGTCCTAGTTATCAGGAATATATGAAACTGGTCTGTACTGGTCTGCACATAAATCTTAAACAGGTGGAGAGTTCTAGCGTTCATCTCCAGTACCGTACTCGGAACATTTTCAGTCCTTTTTATCTATTTCGATATATGTTTTTCAGTTTTGTGTCAGACTATAAAATATCCACAACATTTGATTCATTAACATATAAGATAAAAGTTCTGATTCATTATACGTTTGAAAGTGGACCGACTAACCTAGGTTGTTTTTGCTTTAATTCCGGTCAAAAGTTAACCAAGTACATACCAGCCCAGGCAAACACATTTCGCTTATATAAAGACTGTATTTAAAGTAATCTCATTATCACATTCGCCACACCAAATTTCTAATGATGACATATGTCTTGAGGCAATTGGAAAAATGCTTCACAACTGTATGCATTCTTGCGACTGTTTATCCCTACATTACATGCAAACCTAATGTTGAATCACTGCTTGGTTTATGAGACGTAGATAAAGGGTGGAAAATGTTATGTTTGATTAAATCAATGGACACATTTGTACTACCCTGTAAAGTAGTCCACATAATCAAGTATGATGTACAACCAGCATATCATACGACTGGTATGTAGAAAGTACGTGTAACGCTTATCAATGCTTCACAATATGTATTCTAAGGTTGGCGTTGGTTAACGGTTGATCTCTTACTGAGACCGCTGTTTTATTTGATGGTATGTATCTGACAGGCCAGGACGTAAAGGAAGTCATACTTTTCGTGACATGTGGTATAAATTACAGTTACGCTAAGATTATACAGGTTTAAGCAAGAAAGGAAGTTGACGTTACTATTGAGAAAGTTTATTGCATATGAATCTTGTTAAAGGACAGAGTATAACAACTGCTAACATTTTTCATTCTAGTTTCCGATCCAATAGCTAGCAATCATGGTGACAAAAATGATCCTGAGCCTTCAGTTGCACTTTTAAAGATGACAGAGAAGAACATTCCTTTGTGTCAATTCGTCTTTACAACCAACGCCATAATTGTGTTCTATTGGCCGACCGACTGCAAGAAAATATTGTTTCGGTGTACACCACTAACGAGGCTGTTGTTATTAGCAACGGATAGAAAAGGAGACAATTATTGTCTACAATAAGAGCGAGTGAGGAGTCGACACTGTGAACATTGTCAATGCAATGTTCAGTTGTAAGCAAAGGACATTCTGTTGTTCTTCATAGCTGTTTCGTAATATGTCACATGTTATCACATATCACAGCGCTATGCTCTTAATCGAAACAGGCATATCGAATGCTGCAGTGACCCAAGAGCCGACTGTTCTTTCGTGAACCGGGGAGTGCCTAACACACTTCGGATAAAATGTATGCTCCCACTTCCGTATTATTCTCTAGGTCTAGTTCTATAAAGGAATCTTCATTATTTATATTTCGCCTACATAATCAGAAGACCGGTGGTCAAGACTGGCGCTCACAATAAGCCCTACGTTGCATAAGAAGGCAGTGTTTGCAAGTCACGTGCTGACAAGACAAAACAGGCTGTCGTTGCTCAATGACAGGAGACCGGTGGATGCAATAAACCAACTGCTGTTCATTCCCATCAAATAATTACGGAACCCAATCGGCAATGTATGTTTAGAGTACATCGACAAAACGATGCACAAACAGACGTCAAATGTATTCATAACTGGGCGGGACCAACATGTTAAACACCAACGCAGAGAGGTCGATTGATACAGTAACTCATGCCAACTGAGGGCCGATGGGTGATGCATGATTGACACTGTTTTGGAAAGCTCCGAAACCTGATTTGCACTACTGTGTGATGTGACGATGAACTAAATGATGGTGTTAAGTTACAGACCTGTGTTACACTATGGCATACAGTAGCTGCTTGGAAATATAATCCGCCCTTCTCTGGTTCGGTGCGTTTTGTGATATGTATGCGTCATAGAGACTACAAGTAAACTGGAAGACTACGTGGGAGGTAAAGTTTTCCGATGGAAGATGGTTACGTAATGAGGTCTAATGTAGCAGATAGACAGCAGGAAATATAATTTCTCAGCGTGGTGTTTGCGACTGATAGCACAATTCAACTATTAACTTACATTGTTAATAACAAGGTGTCTTATGTAGGAGCTACTAACAGAAACCCGGTTATTCGGTGCTGCCTGTGAGTGAGATTTAGTCAGTTACCGTTTGCAATTATTTTCAAAAATTTAACTTGGTACCAATTCACAAGCTTGACATTAATCTTGAGCTCCTCTGCAGAATCTGTACAGGTGGTCGTGCATAATTTCTTTATTCTATGGGAAAACGGCCACATCAAACCACGAACGTTGGCGATGAGTGCAAATGAGAAGAACAACAAGGACGGTCTGCGTTTTCCTACATCCTGATTAGATAAGTGAAATGTGTAACTGTCTTCAACTCATGGCTAGCAGGGGGATGTGAGCTACAGGGGTGAAAGCATCAGGTGATGAAAAATTGTCAATATCAGTGGACGATAAACTATCCTGTAAATAACGCTCATAAAACATATCACCCTCCAGTTTACTTGCAGTCATTGTGACACATGCCTATTGTAGAACGTACAGAACATCAAGACAAAGACAGCGAGTATCTCCAGCGACTACTATATACCACAACGCAACACAAGTCCGCAGCTTAACAAAAGATCAGAATTTTTCCGTTCTCGCAACCGCCTATGCAGTCGAATACATCGTTTCGTTCATCGTCACATCACAGAGTAGTGTACCTCAGGTTTCGGAGCTTTCCAAAATAGTGTTAATCATGCATCATACATCGGCCCACAGTTGGCATGAGTTGCTGAATCAATCAACCTATTTGCGTTGGTGTCTAACATGTTGGTCCCGCCCAGTTATTAATCTATTTGACGTCTGTATGTGCATCGTTTTGTCGATGTACTTTGAACCTACATTAGTGAACATTTTATTTAGTCAACTGATGCTTTGAAAATGACTAGGATGTAAGTACTACTGAGTGACTATCTGAAATGATCAACACATGTAGCTGAATATAAATTGTGACATACACCAGACCGAGTGTTATCGGACCACATTTGATAGGGAACCGTGACTAAATCATGACGGACAGAAATTCAGGGACTTCAGACCACAATGATATCCAACAATCTTCAGAAAATGCATAAATTAATCAATATAGGCAAAACACCACCCGATTCTCAAATACTCACATGCCAGTCACGTATTTCATTTGTATAAAACGAACAACTGTTGGATTAGAGTGTTTTTACACTCTTTAGTTTATATATCAATCGAAATAATGTCTTGCACGTTTATATGCTGTATACGAATTTTTGGAAACACCTATTCCTAATCTTCTCGTTTCATGACATTTTCTCATCACTGAACATCACTTGTCTCCCAGGATGCCGACAGGGAGTAAGACACCTCTCACTATAAGCTGAGTGGTTTTTCTTGAAGCGTTGTCTTCCAACTACTACTGTGATGATGGTTAGAAGGATCCATTGTCTATACAAGCAGAATTGATGAATCCGTGATAAGTGCCTGTTCATAAAATCATTGAACTGCTGATAATTTTATGGGCGACGACCCTGACGAGTCATACAATTTACTAGATAGTTATGGGTATAAAACACACCAGTTATTGTGCGCTGAAGTTCGTTTGGTACGTTTGTCATCTTTTTCTTGGTATCATATAGAGAGATGAATCTGTTGAGGCATGTTTGATTTGTTTGTAGAAATCCGCTCCTAAATTCGTCTTTGTTTGTCTTTGCCGTGTGCAGTAGATGATCATGGTGAATGTTGTACCATAACTGTAAATAAAACTTTCGCTTTCGTCTTTTTTTATAACTATAACTATTTGTTCAAATTTCCTTCTTGGTATTGTTTGACACGTTTTCATCTTCATCTGTACCCGATTGTTTTAATGAACTCATTTCCCGTTGACTGGTAGTCTTTTGTGAATTCGTGTTTAGTTACTACATTTTGAGCTCCTTTGCTGAATAACTTGTGTATCCGGTTAATTCACATTCAAGGTGAGATAGTACTTTTATTGTAATTATGTTAAACAGTATCGTATAAATTATAATCCTTTCAATTGCCTTTTCTAACGTTTGTTGGACTTGGAAGATAGTCTCGTTAACCCGACTGTCTGAATAAGCGTTGTTGGAATTGTCGAGCAGGCGTTACTGAATGAATTATCCTAAATCGCCAGCAAAGATTTAACAAAGTGGTTTAATTGTATTAGAACTTACAAGCGCCAAACTGGACTCCAAACTCGTTTCATTAATATCACTTCACTATAGCCCTAAACCTGTACCAATGTTTCGAAGTTTACACTTAGAACTTTTGTTCAGAATGAAAAAGAAGTCGTCGTCGCATTTTTCCCGTAATTTCGAAATCATAACATTCACTACCATCGAAGTGTTTTGATAGGTGACCGGTTTGTTGTACGTTTGAGAAAAATGTTCCGTCACCTACTGACAGTATCTTATCAATGAAATCTATTTGCCAACCTGCGATCGTCATAGATACGGCGAAAAGGACTGCTACTCTGCTACGACTTTTGCAATGGACGCTCATAGCGAGTATTCACGGGATCTCGCCTGAGTCTTGTCTTTAGTCATTCATTCGCTTGCTACAGTTGTGACCTGTCATAATCGTCCTGACGGATACAGACAATTCCCGACAATGTGCTAACGAGGAAGGAAACCTATTAATCCTTCCAAATAAACTAGTTAATCTCATTGGATATGAACATATCAATTGCGGACAACCAGTTTAATGCCTTGAACCACAAGCATATATATATATATATATTAAAGACGAACACAGAGTACCCGTTTAATTAAAACTAATGATAAGTAGCGACGCAAATTGGATTTTAACCAAACACTCGCATTTTAGTAAAACTGTGCAAGAACTATAACCGACTGTAAAAATTCTGCTCACAAAAATGTATAACTTTAACGAGTTCCCAATTTTCAGTACGTTCACACCAAGGTATGGAGAGCATTGTGGTTGGTTATCTTCAGCCCTCACTGATCCATGATACTGCATATATTATTATGGAACATAAGTTCATCTGCTCAACATTAGTCTTTTACTGGCTTTTTCAAACGGCAAGGTTTGTTTTCATACAGGTTACTAACATTTAGCTGAGCATTTTTAAATTCAAGAATTTGAATCAAGCTACAGTTTAGCATTCCTAGATGTATGCACTGTTTACTGAACAACGTGGATGGTCAATCTCCTCGTTTTTTAGTTCACTATCCGAGCGCAAACAACTGTGGTTTAATCAAAGCTCTGTTTCATAGAGTTAGGTTTATTTGTTCTCCCAGTAAACTACAAGCAGAACGAGAGGCACTAAGGTAAATTGCACTAGTAAGCGAATATTCTGTGAGATTCATTGAAGCCCACGACTTGTCCAACAACAGCAATGAGCGAATTCAAGCAATTTATAGAATGAATATATTTCCAGTTTTGCAATCAAAATAAGAACAGTTGATGAACGCTCTCATGTACGAATAAACTATGCTCTCATGCGAGCTTATGCGACTCCGCCGTCGCGCCTAGTTCAAACCATGAAAGTACGATTTCTCCCGTTATTAACCCAGTTTGTCTAGCCAGTCCCAGTTTGCGCACCACTTTGTTTGAAGTTTCAGATACGTTTGCATACGCTAAACAGATTGACAGGTGTTACAAAGAGTGTCAGATTTAGTGTGAAGTGGATATAGCAACTAGTAAGGCATCAACCTCAGCTTGGTGAACCAAGTGCTCAAAATCCCACATCATCGGCTTTTAAGCATCCTCTAATAAGTGGTCATTGAGTTTACCCAGATAGCCCATTCAGAATACTATTAGGCACTCAGAACCCGTAGTTAGTAATCTTTAAGAACGCAGCGATTATGTAAATTTACCAGTTAATGTTGTGTGCTCAAACTAGCTAAAGTAACCTATTGGGTTTCCGTGGCCCTGGATACATAATATTTGACGTAGTTGTGTGCAAACCTGGTCTCTGATTATCTTTATTTGTCTAATGCATATAACCTGCAGACTTTAGGTTCAGACTGGTGAGGGTAAACAAAATGTCACTATAACACAGTCTATCTCTTCTTTCTTCTCTGATGAAATGACTGAAAAGAACGCAGTGTTTTAAACAAATTTTCCCCCTTGAAAATGACTACACTTGTGAATGAAGGTTCGTTAGTGAAATCAGGTTAGTTCTTATTATTGCTAACAGGATTCGGTCGTCATAACTATTCGCTTGGAAATTACATGCTTAGTTCCACCGACAACTCGCGTCGTAAGAAAAAGTCCAGACAACACCACATACAATTTGTCAGGCTGACCCTGCGTTTTGCGGCGCCAGTTAGTGTGCGAGTCAATAGTTCAGACAGTTCGTCCAAACAGAAATAGGTTAGATCAGCCGACCAAGCCGGTGACAATAAATGACACTGTGGAGCTTCTGTGGAGACCAGGGACCAGCATCACAAATGTGGCTCTATTTAATGAGAATTCCCCCCAGAAGGACTGTCCCATTTAGAGCCGCAGTTCAATCTCTCAAACTCCGACTGCGTTCAATGCGAAACAACGGACCCGATCGTTCTACAGACAGTCTGATGTGTCCAAAGTCTTTGATACCATTATCTCGTCAGTTTTATGCAATGTCAATTTCGACGGTCCATTACACTCCGAAGCGTGGGTCATTTGTGGGTTGCAGAAACCACTAACCTTCCGTTCTAGACAGTTTCGATTGCACTTACCATGTGCCAACTGGTACGTCATTCTGACCATTTGAGTGGGAGGTCGAGACTGTTCACTTACCCTGTCACACATCCCCAGGCGTCCAGCTTGTTGAAGTTGACATTGGAAATATAGTCAGTAGCTGAAGCCACCGAAGTAAATATTCTACCACTTGAGCAGAGAATCTTAGTTTGCAAAACAAGAGTCCACAGATTGGGCCAGTGATCCAATCATATTAGTGTTAGCAAGAAAGATATCAACTGCCCCGAACTTGAAACATGAAAGTGAAACCATCTGGAGCAGAGGCAACGTAACTAAGCCCTTGAAAGCAGCCCAACTTCACCGACCGAAATGATCAATCGTTAGCTAAGTTATGCGCAAAAAAGAAGTGATACTTTTAAAAACTGAACTAACAACAACACCAGTTGAGTGTTGAGCTATTGAATCAATCAGGTTGCTCATGTTTGCGCCTTAGTTAAGCTCTTGGATGTTTGGTGTAATGCGCATGTTCGTCGTGGTTTATGGACCAAAGGCCGCATCGAGCATGCTGGACCGATCGATGAGAGCATGCCTTTGCACGTGAAAGTCGTCTGTCCAGTTAGCCTCCTAACTGACTTGAATAAACGCCCGCGAGCCTATCAGCAGACGAGTAGTGACCTTACTGACAGACGCTACCCTCTGTGATAAAGTATCGTTTGCAAAACGAATCTACTCAACACCTAAAGCTAACGTTATCCGTGTGTGTTGAATTTCACTTCGGCTCAACGACATCAGACAGGTTCTTTAAATTTGATTTGGCTAATTAAAACCAATTGGTCCAATCAGAAGCAATCAAGCCGTCCATGTTAACCATTGTTGTGCACAAAATTGCGGTGGATAATATCTGATCATCTTAATTCTGTATCGGTCGGTCTTAGAATGCACCTCACACTGAAGCTTACAGAACCACGGATGTGAGCAAATGTCTCTGTTTTGAGCTGGCACAGTGATTCGTGTGTTGTTTTACTCAGGCAATGCAAGTAAATAACGTGTAGATGTAAGGTGCAATCGAAACCAGCACGCGCGCACGGAATGAATATGAATTGCCTAACAGAGCGTGCTGCTGTGTTGTTGACGCCGTTTTAGTGTTTGTTTGTGTACGTCGTGCGCATGGCTTACTAGGCCTTTAGCTCATGTTTGTTTGTGTTGTTTCCCTTCACAGGACTGTTGTTGGAACCCCTTCTTCTGCAGAATGCTGTCCGCCGCTGTCTCCATGTAGTTTTAAAGTTGGTCCACAAGTGTAACTGTCAATCAGAATAGAAACAGCCGGTTTGTATGTATGCATAAGGATAACAAGCTCCACTGTCGGACCAGATGCAAAAAGACTGCAGATCAATTTCCTCAACCCATGGATGGCCACACTTGAAACACAAACTACCGCGTTCTGGGACACACACAAACCATTTGTTGATGGACTAAAACCTACATTCTGTGAATATGTGAAGAACGTCCGACATCAGCTGAATCGAAAAACATCACAAACCAATGATCTTCGAAGCAACAGATGGATCAAAAATCGGCTCAGTGGGATTCTTTCCTAAATTAAAAATGATATCTACAGACTTTAGTAAAGCATTAACTGATACGCAATAAAATCAACCACAATCAAAATAAAGTCAACTTTGTAACCGTGTTCAAGATTTCAGTCTATTCTGCAGATGAAGCTAATTCTCATCAAAGGAAACTGACAAAATGTTACTGCGAATTTTCGTGACCCGTCTCTGCAAACTAAGATTTTCCGATCTCGTAATATCCAGGATTAAAACCTGAAACGTTCTTGATTCAAAGCTGTCTTGTTACCATTCACTTAAATCTAGGTTTTTACGAGATTATAAAAGACTGTTCATTGAAATTCAATGATTCAAATGAAAAACTGTTATGTAGTCAGATCGTTATTAACAATTTTCAGTAAACCGATTGTCACAATTCTGATTGCGTATAAAACAACTTCGGTTACTTTGCAGATGTTGTTCTGTTGCTTGGTTCTTGGGAAAAATGTGTTGAGAACCGCTCTGACAGACTACTCAGCACTGATTCATATGTGTCAAACTGTATCTGATTGTGATGTTTACTAGAACTCGTGAGGTGAGTACAATCCAAGACCAATTTTACACAGGACCGCTCGGAACAAAGAATATGGATGAGTGAATGTTATTAACAACCATGTTTGGTTGCCTCGGGCAACAATACTCACGTTAACGGGGGAACACCATTACAGATGAAACTATCCACTACCTCGTACAAGGATTGTATGAATTAGCTTTATTCATCTGACAAAAATGCACGCATAGTCTTTGTGATCGGCTATAATTATCATCCGAACTAAAAGTCAGTTTTTTTAACACGGCTGGCTGAGAACTTTGTCACAGTACATCGGTTTGTTTAGCAGCATGCAAACCTCCACAAATCATTCAACAAAATTATGACATAGCGAACTGAATGAATGTCATCGATTTATCCTCGTAGTAATTAATTCACAACACTGGGATCGGCAATGAACACGATCAACCATAACTGTGTACACAAAAGCATCCTACGACGAGTTTAAATTCATGAGTGAGCGCGTTACCTTTGAGGTGCAAATCAACCATGTCTTCATGCTATTTGATTGACGTAAAAACCATGTTAGTTTCCACTCTGTTTAGTAGATGAGAATGCGTGAAATGAGTGGGTAATCTCAATACCTATCTTTGAGTTCATTGTTTGAATTTATCAAAGGGATCTAAAGTTGTGATCTAACCACATTTGTCCGAATAATTGGAGAAGAGATGAGATTATAAGTTCAGACAAATCGAATCCTTGTAGCATACAAGATGCCTTTTATGCAATGGCCCTTGGTCTGCTTACGAATGTGTGACTAGCCAAGATAGTCCTGACCTTTTCTGCTACTTTGGCGTGGTCGTCAGGCTCGTGTGTTGTTTTGATCCGGCGGGCTGTGCAGATTGCGGCTTCGGTCCTCGCAGGTTCAGCCATGTCAGAGCGGCCAACGAGGAGCAGTCAGACAAAAGGTAGATGTGTTCGTTGTGGATGGTGCTAGTGTGTCGTGTTTTGATTCGTTTAGATGTTTGTTTTTGCCTGGTCTGATTTTGTGCTTGTGTGGTAGGTTCGTGCAATAGTGCAGTTTTTGTGTTATTGCGGTGAATCTCTTGGGATGTGACTGCTGAGCCTCTTCTAGGTGGTTGATGCTGTTGCGTGTGTATGTGTGTGTGTTTCACCTGCTGCCTTCCGTTACAGGCTTTCGAGCACAGGGCTCTGGTTGAGGGTCGTAATCGCTCTCCTATCTAGGTTTGGGCATCCTGACGGTATCCATAGCCCAAGTAAACCATGATATCACGACGTAACTCGAATAACATACTGCATCGGTGGTCGCGCAGGTTGACCCAGGTCACCCTATCTGCTTCACATGGAAGGGTGGATGGACGAAAATATGCCACTGCCAGACACTCACTCTCGTATTGTCCCCTCCAGCATGAATCCGCGAGCAGATAATGCTCACTCAAGTCTCAGCAACTCGAAGACCAACCGGAGACTGACCCGGGGACGCAAGACGCTTTTTGTTGGAGCATGGAATGTGCGCACGCTGCTGGATCGATGTTGCTCCAAAAGACGGCCAGAACGGTGCACTGTACTGATCGCAATGGAACTGCATCGCTATAGGATCGACAAAGCAACCTTGAGATAGACAAGACCTGCGGATTAGGGTAAGATGCGGAAAGCAGATGACGAGTACACCTTTCACTGCATAGGTTATTTGGCTGACGGTGCTCGGGAGCATG
This sequence comes from Paragonimus skrjabini miyazakii, assembly GCA_014338405.1. Classification (NCBI taxonomy): domain Eukaryota; kingdom Metazoa; phylum Platyhelminthes; class Trematoda; order Plagiorchiida; family Troglotrematidae; genus Paragonimus; species Paragonimus skrjabini miyazakii. Next base: position 19,633 of record JTDE01003863.1, on the reverse strand, counting down.
GTGTCTGTTTCGTAATCGCTGATCGCATCACTGCTTTGATAATAGGCAAACCGCACGGTATCAGCCTTCGAGTGCTGTCCACGTGCCTGCGACTCGATCGAGGCAGATGTGTCACATTTTTCCGTGTTTATGGTTCAACTATATATCACACTGATGATCAGCTGTCAGCCACAATCCGTTCGGCAGCGGTAAGTGACCGGTTGTTCGTTCTGGGTAACTTGGAAGCTCAAGCTAGGCACGACTCGGTAGCCTGGCCGAGAGTCCTCGGACCTCATGGCATTGGTTCAATCAACGAGAACGGTGATCATTTCCTCCACGTGTGTGCTACTCGCGAGGTGGCTATCACAAACACTCGGCTCTAGCTGGATGCGAGCGACATCACGACGTAGACCCGTCCACGAAGTGGTCATCACCATTTACTAGATTACGTGGTTGTGTGGCAGCGCAAAATTCGCGAAGTGCGTGATGCACGGCGCTGAATGTATCACAGATCATAGGCTGGTCAGGACTAAATTGTTTATCCATGTTTGTAAGCCTGTTTATTGTAAATCTTCCGGACAACGGCAGAAGTTGGATGTCAAACGATTGGACAACGGCGAGACGACAGCTACTTTCCAAAGTGCCGCTCGTCTGCACAACGCTCCTGTGTCCACTACCCTTGGGGATATGTGGCCACCCCTTAAAGAACTGATCATGGCAACAGCCACCGAGGTGATTGGTGTCAAACGCCAGAAACGTCCGGATTGGTTCGACAGCAACAATGTGGTTAGCTTTGAATTGGTACGAGAGAATAATGCGGCGTTTACTGCCCCCACACTGGACCCGGCTAATGAAGCGAAGAAAGCTACGTTCTGGAACATCCGCCGTCAGCTGGCCGAGCGTGTCCGCGGTCTCAAGGACAGCTGGTGACGGAAGCAGGTTGAGCGGATGCACGGCTTCGCAGTTCGTGGATAACATAAGGAGATCTACGATTCGCTCAGGACGATTTTCGGTCCATCTATCCAGTCCATTAAAGCACTGATCGATGCGGACACCGGCTGTTCGTGCACCCAGCCACAGAAAATCATGAAGTTCTGGTGCAAACACTTCGGCACCTTATTAAACCGCCCTTCTACTACTGACTGGGCGACCGTGAACAGCCTGCCGCAACATGCCATCAAGCTTTCATTTGCCTTTGGTCTGAATTTGCTAGAGTTGCAGGGAGCGATTGGTCAACTATGCAACGGGTAGGCTGCAGGCGAAAATGGACTGCCATGTGAGATCCTGAAGAATGGCGGACAGGCGCTAGAACATGCACTGCCCCAGCTGGTTTACTCCATCTGGGAGCACGAGGTGATGCCGCAAAAATTTCAGGATGCACTTATAGTGCATAGGTAAGGGTGACAAGTAGTGTTCCGACAGCTATCGAGGCATAAGTCTGTTGAGCTGCGCAGGCAACGTGCTTTCCAGAATCATTCTGAACAGGCTGAATAAAGAAGTCTTGGAGGGAAAGGTTTCAGAGGAGCAATGCGGATTGCGGGCGGGTCGGAATACGATCGACCTGGTGTTTGCTGCTCAACAGCTTTAGGAGACTTGCCGAGAACGCAACCAGCCTTTGTATGCTCTCTTCGTAGACCTCACCAAGGCGTTTGATTCTGTGAGCCGTGAGGCGTTGTAGACGGTGCTTGGTAGGTTTGGATGTCCAAGCTGATTAGAATGTTGCATATGGGCATGAAAACGGATGTACAATCGCGTGTATTTACATCTGATGATTCAGTCATTGTCGCTGGCATGAAGCAGAGTTGTGTGTCAGCCCCAGCCCTATTTAGTTTCTATTTGACTGCCATGGTAACAGTTGCTTCTGAGGACTTTGAGAAGGATAGCGTTGAGATTGAGTACCGGACGGATTGGCGCCGGCTGAATATCCGACCTTTCGACGCCTCAACCCGGTTACATACCTCAACGACGCACATGGTTTTGTTCGCAGATAGCAGCGCGCTATTTGCACACAGCTAGGGGGAATTACAGCGATTGGCCACGGCTTCGTAACCGCGGCACCCAAGCTTGGATTGGACGTCAATACAAGTAGGACATTTTTTTATTCAGTCTTCCCCGAGCAAAGTTTCTGTCTGTGCACCTTCATCTAAAATCCGCCTAAATAGAACCGTTTTCGACAGCTGCGCGAATGTTTGCTACTTGGGTAACAGTGTATCTACTGATCTGTCCGTTCACCACGAGTTACGAGCTCTTGTGGCAAAAGGCTAGTGTTGCTTTCGGACGTCTTGAAAGTCGTTTCTGTAAGAACAACATCCAGAAGATGACTGCTGAGCTGTATGTATCCCCCTCACTGGTGTTGTCTATACTGCTGTACGTCAGTGAAAAGTGGACGTTGTATCAGCGGAACGTGAGCTATCTGAGCCGCTTCCATGTACAACGTCTTTGGTATTCGGTGGTCGAATATGGTTTTGAACATTGAGGTACTGCGGCGAGCGGACCAGAACGGAATGGAAGCCTTCCTGATGTTGAATCAGCTTTGTTGGCTGGGTCACGTCCGTCGGATGGGCGATGACCGTATCCCGAAGCAGGTGCTATATGGACAACTGAGATCAGGTAAGCGAAGTCCTGGTGGCCCAAAGCTGAGATACCAGAATGCTGTGCAGGTAAGTCTTTCACGTTGTAAAATTGATTTTAGATGTTGGGAAGACTTAGCGTTGAACCGGACTAATTGGAGGAATACGATTCGGACGGGCGTCCGCGAGATCAACGAGCAGTTATTGCGCGACCGAGAGCAAAAGCGCGCGGTACGCAAGGGAACTATCGGTGCCATAGGTCGTGGTGACATGACTATATGGTGTTGCGATGTGTGCGGCCGCGAATGCGCTGGCCGTTCCAGGTTAGTAGGTCACCAGCGTTCTCATATTGCGCCGTCGGGGAAGAAATGAAAAACACGTTAGGCTCAGGTGGGTCATATCAGCATATGCATTCTGGCTGTGTTAATGATTGCATCGACCAAGACTATGGTCTTTTGGCAACTAATATGCTCTTCTTTTCAGAAACTCGGGTGTCTGCGGTCTTGTACCTATTTTTTTCTTCAGCTTTGTTGGTGTATTGTATGGTGATTAGTTTTCCTATTATTTTCATAGTCTAACTTTGAATTTTGTTTCTACTCCTTATCCTCCCTAGAATGTACTAACATGCACTCGTATACTGAAATAATTCTTGTATTATATTTTACATATTTTTCTTGTCAGTTTGTATTTTTCTACTGCAGTCTCGGTATTTATTTTCCATGGGATAGGGGTTTCCTTATCGTGCTGGCCAATTAATTGGCTAACCAGCATTGACTGACTAGACAGAAAAGCCTAATTCACATGTTTACTGGTCTTATTCCTTCGGGTTTACACTGGATATGAGGTGTGTGAGTGGAACTAATAGCAGTTCAGCGCAAGCCACTTCGGGTGATGGTTTGAAGCGCAAACATCCTTTGGCTTCGATCATTGTGAGAGCCTAATCCGTTTCGGATGTCGTCAACCAGCCAAAGTAGTATCAAAGATTGCATATTTCATCTTACAATCTACAAGAAAGAAGGTCAGAGGAAAATTAAGGTGACTTCAGTGGCAATCGGTATTCAGCAATTTACTATCCTCTAGTGGCTGCATAATAGACAGCGTTTCCCCCCCTCTCTAGAGTATACCATCCACTCGTATTGATTACACAATAAATAACTGGTGACTTCTATTGAATTCGAACCAAACGACAAAATCAACGTGTCCGACCGCAGCAACGTTCTACCAGCTGAACTGTGAGGCCATGCCGGGAGTAAAACGTTTCTTATTTGAACTCATTCATCCACCTATCCAACTGTCTGATGAATTCCACCGAATGGTTCACAGGACTGACTGCACCCCCTTGAAGTACCATAACAACCCGTCCTAGTGACCACATGTTTATCAACAACAATCTATGCAAAAATAACGTAAAGCATGGAGCAACGATTTCATCCAACAAGCCAATCATTTTGTTCTGTCGAATGACAAACAACAGGTTCGACTTTAGCCACGTGGGTAGTAATCTGTTGCCTTCAAAATGATTTCGATTACACCCGATCGTTTTTAAGCGTCTAGTCAAAACAGAGAGAGAAGACATTTATCGCGAGATGTTAAGTTTTGAGTTTATTCTCATCAGTCGTCAACGTAAAACCAACAAACTTTAAGAAAACTGCACATAGCAACAACAGTTGAATGAACCAACCACATAGTTCTGACCCTTCACGCGTTAATAGTGCATTCAGTTCCACGTCAAGGAGATGGACTACATCTACACCTTCTGTGGATATAAAACTGGCCGATTTTGCCTGATTAGCACTGCCTCACTAACCGCTAATAGTCTCGGGTTGCGATTGCGTAACAATATCTTTAAAGATTGGACATGGTCAACTAGGTAACCGGGTTTGTTGAGATGAGTTTGGCGACCGATGAGGCCGGACTGTTCGAGCTTGTTACAATCAGTTGGTCGTTCTGTGAGATAAATCACATTTGTCTTTAAAAATCACAGATTTGGTTCGACCCGCAATTTGCTGAAGGAGGATGGGATTGCTGGTCAAAGTCTAAAATTGTTGCACAATTCTACCGTGTGACACTCGGCAGTCGGTATCAAAGGTTACGTGTTTGCTCAGACTTCAAGTGGTCCGGGGTAGTTGGCTAAACGGGGTTTAGATTTTCTACGAGCTGTTTTTGTGCTCAAATACATAGATTGCAAATTTTCATCACAATGTTACATGTCTTTGATAATAGTCACGCTCTAACTGCTTTGGAGTGATCTTGGTTAGTCTTGTAGATGATTTGGGATGCCTCATCATATATTAACTGATCACTAGCTTCAATCAAATGGGAAACAGTCATGCTAGAACTGTTACAAGTTGTTTTTGAAGATGCTGACGAATCACATCTGATGGCCGTCCCAAGGTTCTCTCAGATTAACCGACTTGAAACAGCATATCACCCGAAAAGCCCTAGTATGCTATTATCAAGGTTAGGTGTCAATACCGGGAGAGTATTGAACAATAAGACGGTCAGTACCGCAGAATGTACATTTTCGGCTAGATTCGAAACTGGGCAGGTAATAAGCCTGTTGATAGCTTTATGAGTGCATGCTAGGGTTATAAAACTAAACATTTTATCCAGTATCGGGAAGATTTTACGTTTTGATAAATTGATTGAGAATAACACAACTTTATGAGCAAGTTGTAATACTCTACGTTTCAACCAACTCGGGTGGCCTTCCTCAGGAGTGTTGTAATCGAAATCACACTTTGTTAGTGTGAGGAGGAAGGCCACCAGAGTTGGTTGAAACGTAGAGTATTACAACTTGTTCATAACGTTGTGTTATCCTCAATCCATTTATCAATAACATGTTAAACACGATGCCCAAACTGCTTGACTTCATTCGTACAAAATGTGGTGCGGATACCTTACAAGTGATTTTGTTTTCTATTCAACTGCAAATTTCTGTCCAGAAACATATAGGAACAATTATTTTAACAGAGTGTTTCTTGCTTGCCAAATCCCGTACCGCCATCTACATCTATGGATGAACTTCATCACAAAATCTCAAGATAACCTACCTCAAGCTCTGCGGCCTGCATACATGTTGACAAGCGTCAATGATGAAATATATACGAACAAGCAGTTCGATCAAAATCTGCAGTTGTTCTGATCAAAGATCAAACCAATTGGTTTCATGGTTAGTTCCGTGGTTTAGGCGGCGGTTTTGTGACAGATGCACACTAGTTTTTAGGTCAATGGCTGTAAGCGTTAGTATTCTACACTCTGAATGGTTGGTTCTTGGTCTGGTGAATATTTTTTGTGAAGAGTAGTAATGTTCTACGGTGACATTACGTTTTTTCATTCTATGCATCATAACCGTTAGTAACATTGTTATCATCATCATTGACATCCTCGTGATTATAGGTAACAAACTATTAGTGATTCACACCGATATCTAATTATCATACAGGTTGAGAAAGGGAAGTGAACGTTAACTAAGTGGCGGAAAAAACTAATGAAACTTAATTGGCATCAAGATGTCCACACCTTGTAAACAAACAACCGAGCTATAATTGACACTGAGATGTTAACAGCAAGATGGATTTCTCACAGCGTTCATCATCATCATCATCATCATCATCACAACAGCCATGAGCCTGACCAAAAGGTACTGTGGCTCGGGCCGCCGCTCACCTCAACAGTGACGTGGAATATCCTAAAAGAAAACGTTACTGAGAAGGTTGAACATTACTGAAAGTAGATTAAGCGGAAAAACTAGAAATGGTATGGATACAAGTCCGCCATTGACTGCGACACTTAGCCATCTCGGATAGCGTC
>JTDE01003862.1:20605-36646 GCA_014338405.1 Paragonimus skrjabini miyazakii | reverse complement strand
CAAGCCTGACCACCTCGCCAAGGTAGCAGTATCGGTCGGGCCCTACTTTTTTGAGCCAAGGCCACTGCAACTCTGATGTCCGTGACGCCTTTTTCCACGGTTGACAGAGTTCCGTTGTATTTAATGATAACTACGATGTTTTCCAACCCTCAAGGTTGTCGAACGACTTTATAACCCTCCTAAGTATGGGGGAAATATTGCGCATGAATATTTTAAATAGGGAGATAGGAAATCCATTGTGACTGGCGCTTAGACCTTCTGGCGAAGCGTTGTTGGAAATTCTAATCGTGGAATGGTGAAAGATATTACAGCGGTCAGGCCTGGCAATTAAGCATCAGTGTGAACCACTGATGTATTGCTGTATATATATAGATATATATCGTTTGGGATTTGATAACCAAGCAGATTGACTTGTTATGCCGAGTGAACGCCCGTACGCTGATTAAACTTCAGATTTTATTTCTTGGCTATACCTTGAAATTTTTGTCGATGTTCATGGCAACGTTTTCGGTTTCCGCTGTGGATTATAATGTGACCAACAGAAGCAGGTGTGTCAGTCAAGTTTTCCGCTTTTAGTATTAGTTGGATTAAACCGTGTGGTGGGCAGGCAAAAAACGGTAACGAAGTATTGAGAGACTGTTGTCTTGTGTGAAGTGGGTAGGTGTCTCTCGCTTGGCTAGGGTTCATATGATCACTCGAATCTCCAGCCAGAAACACTATCCTAGATGGCAGTGTACCGCAGCTAATGGTGTACCTGCAATCAAACCATCTCCGGTTTTCCTCTTGATTAGGTCTTATAAATTCCAATCTTTTTCGGAACATTTTACTTCTATGTCAATCCACGTCAATGTTCTATTGGGAGGCGGCCCGAGCTTCGGTACCTTCCGGTCAGACTCATGCCTCTAGTGAATACTTGAAAATGAATGACTACTGCTCGAAGAGATCCGCACACTTCTCAGGAATTACTACAAACATGAGGAGGCTTCAGAAAAAATCACGAGTAATTAAAGCAAATGCAGCCCTTATGAATGAAACATCCCGTATAGTTGGTTACTTAGAAACATGAGCGGTTGTTGCTGGTTAAAAATGCATTCATAATTTCGCCTAACTACTGCGTGTTCTTCACGAATCTGTTTTTTCCCGTACTTGGCAGACCTAAGCAACATGACATCAATAAATTGGACTAAATAGAAGCAAGATGGGTACCTCCATCGTTGTAACATAAACATCAAATCCGTTTTTTGAAAATGGATATTTCCTGAAAAACGGGGATCATGAATTACTCTTCAAGTTTACTAAACCCTCGAAAAAGCGTTGCTGGCTTTAACATCAACCTCTCACTACCATCTTTAACAGCAAAAAGTGAATAATGGTTTGCGCTTTTAACTAGATTACGCGTTATAACCGCTTTTGTTTTCGACGGAGAGTCGTCTCTAATGTAACGGCTAACCATTCGGGTCCCATCATCTATATGTTCCGACTGAGGCCAGCAGACTTGTTCTTTAAAGTGTCCATCGCAGCTATTAAACTGTCGCAATTAGGTGGTGGCAAAGTAGATAGATGTTTGACATATGGGAGTTTACTAGCACGGTGAAAACACCTGCAGCCAAAATGAACCAAGACATGGGTAGTCCAGAAGCATGTAGCGCTAGACAGGGTACTTAAGGCTACAGTGCAATCAATCACCAGCACAATCATCTGCAGAACACATAATTACCGATGTCTTACCAGCAGTAAATGATGACAGTCTTCATATTGAAAACCGCGAAATATATCAACTTATTGGAAGATGCAAGAACCGCAGATTCAGAAATCGTCATTTAGCTCTTCTCAAGGATGTGAACGCAGCTAACGGGCCCAAGTGAGGAAATATGCTCTTGAGAATCTGTTATTTGGTCCAGATACAATGCTACCAATTATAAAGGAGTTACAGGCAAAGGGTGCCCCAAACGGATGAAGAATCCCATTACTTCAGCACCCGACGCTTTTCCCTGCCCCGTTACTAACATACCCGTAGCGAACAAATTTCCGTTCACAGTTATCGCAAACAATAGTGGAGCAGTTAATTCGATGAATAGGGGTTTTTATCTGCCCCTCGCACGGGAGGGTGTTTTATTATTATTATTATTATTGTTAATTCTACACGTCTCTATGTCACTGCACTTACATTCCCTAGCAGTATTTTTTATTTAGTAGCACACGGCTGATGCTGCATAAAGTATGGTCTTTAATTGGGGCATTCCGTTTTGATTTGGATCTTCGGACTCGACAGTTTACGTTACATTTAGTCACCGATGGGACGTTTCTTACAACTCGAGGCAGACCCTACTTTTGCTCCCTCCAATAAATGAACCAACTGATGTCGAATCCATAGTAACTCTGTCGGATGTATTCAGTTAGTGTGTCCGTATAAACTGAAGACTATCGTTAATTATGTTGCTCTCTCTGTCAAGGGTTACATCGACGATTGTACATTTTTCGAAGCTACAATCGCTAGATTGGAGACACACTGGAAAACCACAGTTTCGCCAAATACACTATTAATCCGTTAGCAAGAAACAAAGCGGCTGTTAAATCAGTTTCCTTCTCATCATCATTACCATCACAACGATCTTGAACTTGACCGGAAGGCACCGAAGCTCGGGCCGCCTCCCAGTAGAACATTGACGTGGACTGACATAGAAGAAAAGGATTGGAAAGCGTAGGGATGGACACGTCCCAGTATTGAGGCAACGCTTTGCATTTTGAAAATATGAGGCGCATTCTACACAAACTAGCCCGGTCATTCACCATGTTCAGCATGGTTTTCAGATAGCCGCATAAGGGCTGAGCAAAACAGCCATCTGCATACTCCATGTCGGTCTATCTAACACCAGCAAAAAGCTCGACACCAAGGTTACTGGATTCCTCACATGCACCTTCCAGAACGTCCTTGTCAAAATTGAGTAAGAAATAGATCTATACCCATAATGAACACCACTAGAAGTGCCGAACGCCCGAGACAGTTGTTCAGAAACCCTCACCCTATTTGCAGAATAGGCATACAGTGAACTCATCATCATCATCATTGACAGCAATACATCAGTGGTTCACACTGATGCTTAATTGCCATACAACCACGAAGAAGAAGAAACAAACCCTGTTTAGGATGAGAAGAAAAAAGGGGGAGGGGACCTAATAACTACAGATAGCTACGTCTATATTCAAACATACAACATCAAGGCGCCTACACCTTGCAAACAAACAACCGAGCTGTAAATGAAAGAAAGACGTCCTTCACTGCCCCGCTTCACTAAGTGCACTCACTTCACAGACAACTCGGCCAAACAACGACAACATTCACGCCACTGCGCTCGGTTAGCCGCCCTGTGAGTCGCGAGGGCCTCAGCCCGGGAGACGAACCCGATCTATAATGACCAACACCTTCGTGAACGATTTCATTTCTCTACGCCAGGTCATCACCTGTCCACCTCGCACCTTGCGCCAATCGACCGCTGCATCGGCGAACAGTGCTTGGTGTGATAAACGACTAGCTGGACTCTTTATTACATGGCCTGACCATCTAAGTTTGTGCAAATGTAGTGACTGAACAAAAAAACTCGTTTGACAATCAGTGCCAAACACCCGCTTCCTAACCTCTTCGTTGCTCACTCGTTGGTGCCACCCAATACGAGCGATTGAACGCAGACATCGGTGGTCGAATACCTGAAGACGGTCCAAGTCTTCTACCTTGAGAGGCCGTGTTTCTCTGCCGTATAGTAATACAGCCCTCACTGTTGTCTGATATATGCGACCATTAAGTTTCAGAGAGACCTTTCTGTCGCCATAAGTGTCTCAGATTAGTAAACACCGACCTAGCCTTAGAAATACGCGTCTCTATTTCATTCCCTACATCTCCGCCGCTCCCGCTGATGTAGCCTCCCAGATATACAAACCGGTCAACAACCTCCATTACTTCATTATCTAATATTAAAACTATGTAATCACAGCAATCTTGCAGGATCACTTTGTATTTCGAGGCTGCAAATAGCATTCCGAATTACTTAGCAGTACGTGAAATTGCATTTAGCGTTGCTTGCTCTGCTTGAAAGTTGTCAAATAGCAACACCTTATCGTCAACATGATCAAGATCAGTGAGCCTTCCGCCAAGTAGGAGGTCCACACCAGCATCATTTAAGTGCCGCAGACAGTTCTCCATAATTTCGTCCTTGACGAAATTGAACAAAACTGATGAATGGGGACAGCCTTGACGGACGCCGCTCTTGGTGATGAAACTGTCAGACAGCTCACCGTAAACCCTAACCTGAGCAGAAGTATGGGCGTAAAGCGCCGATAGTATGTTCACATACTTGGTCGGTACACCCCTGCGTTTAAGCGGCAGATTCACGTATTTCCCTGGGACTTCCTTGCGAAGAAGGTAGTTGCAAGGGGTGCTATAAGCAGCTGAATCGAATCCATCTTTCGGATCCGAAAAGATCACGTACGTCGACTGTCTTTAAGAGTGCCGATGCTCCAATATCTATCGTGAGATAAAAATGGGGTGAACATACCCTCGATCTGACCGGAATCCTGCTTGTTTGTCACACACCTCCGATTAACGAGCCGACGTGATAAAAGGCCAGTGAACGACTTAGATACAACGGACACTATGGTGATACCTTTGTGATTGTCACGTTGACTTTGGTTTGAAAATCGGAGTTACTGTTTATCACCGCCTACGAGGTGCCTTTTCAGTCTTCCAAACCCCTTTGAAGAAGTTTTGTCATTTCAGAAATCAGTCTCCCCACCGTTCTTGAAACGAGAAGGGGTAAAATGATCTAGTTCATGAGTGTAGTACATATTCATGCGGCGGTCGACGTTTGAACTCCAGCCACGCTTTCATGAGACAGCCGTATTGTCCACGGTTCCATTAACCTCACTTTAGGCGTGAATAATGCTTAAGTCGCCTCGAGTGAAGAAGCGGTGACTGCTATGTTAACCCCCAGTCGATTACCTAACGATTATGACTATACAAGTTGGAATCACAAAAATCGTTAAACTTGCTTCGACAGTGTTAGGTTCATTACATGCTTGTTTCTTAAACAGGCTTATATTTTATGGTCCGCTGTTTTAGGTGTTGACAAATTGGAGTGTCTATTTTCCTATCTCTTCAACTTTGTCTCGGAGGACTTTCTGGAAGGTCTATTTGAGGAATCTTCTTTTTCCTTATATGCGATTCCTTTTTGGTGTCAGGCTGGCAAAATTGGAATACGCCCATGACATTTTTATGCTTACGTTTCTATTAAAGGCACGCAGACCATGCTTATGAAGCGGACTGTCCGTACCGACCTGGAATGTGCTTCTCACTCCCAAAACACCACCCTAGAATGGGCCTCAGCTAATCCGTTAAAGACTCAACTTAGATACACCCACCTAATTAGACCGAACTTACCTTGTTAGCACTATCTCGATGTGTACTATTGTTGAGGAGATAACAGGACTGTCAAAACCACATGTTATCTTCGCCAATTTTCGTCATCTGTAGCTTCAGCGATATATCCATTTGTCGCTAAAAAAATGGATGTATTCTGCACGCACGCGGTTCATTTGCCTCCGTGGTTCTGATATATGCTGAGGTGATCAACAATCGGCCATTTTATTTAAGAGCCAACCTCTGTATAAAGACCGCTTCTCGTTCAACAGTCGTTGCTAACTTCCGGAGCCTCGGAACCGGCCATCCTCATTGTACAAAAACGAAAAAGAAACCACCGATTTCCGGGAGATGTTTAACATTGTTTCTACTTTTAGGTGGTGCTTTGCGATTTGACTTGCAGCCTCAAAATGCACTGCGTTACTTCAAAACTGTAGCAAAAACGTTTATTTTAGACCAGGTACTATAATAGGAATTTGTCGGTATATTTACATACTTAAGAACCTAAAAACAATGGGAAGAATGTTGGATGTGATATCGTAGGAATCACATTTCCCCCCAGACAACAAACGAAAACATAGATGTTTCTTTGGTGGAGTCGTTTTTTTGAAGGAGGGTGTTTTAATCTCATGGAATCCGATCGGGATGAGCACGACAAATGAGGAACATAATTGTTTTATAAGAACCATCGAACTGGAGTATCAACTTTCTTCTAATTATCTTAAACTCTTGTGGATCCTCTAAAAGGAAGTACACTACTTGTCTACCCTCGTTTATTGCTTCTTGCAAGGGTTACGCATTCACAAGCCAGGGGGAACAATAATAATATTTACAAACGGTTCGGACTAAAGTTAAGAGCAATCAATAAACTAGTTGACTTTACGTCGCCCGGTAGTCACTGAAACAGCAAGATTGTATGCGGTTTAGGATTGTATCGAACCATCATGCCTAGACGGAGACCAAGAGCCTTCAACTGACTATATATATATATATGTATATATATAATGTAACCGCTGTTCGTTCAGGGTTCCGGGACAAGTCAAGAGGTGCAGCATGAAGAAGAAAACTGTATCTGAAAGAGTGACGTCCACTTGGTTCATTGTTATGAAAATCTCCAAAAAGTTGGTTAGGTGCAATTCGCTTCTTTTTGTTCTGAAGCTGAATGCCTTTTAGTTCGTATTGCAACTGCACCACTTGTGCTACTAATTTCAGGTGCTTTGCCTGTACTGTTTGTCATTTCTCTACAGTGGTTACAACTGATAGCTGTTGCCCATTGAGGAAACTTTTTGGTGCTGTTCAGTGAAACTATCACTAAACAGGTAGGACCCTTCGGTACGCATAGCACAATCTACCTTTAAAAATATGGTGCGTTCTTCCTGCTTTGATTTGCCGATTTCCGAAAGATTACTTGCTTAAAGTCTGAGGATTACAAACCTCCCTCACGTGCAGTTCATTTATATATTATGTGTACCAGGTTCAGAACTTTAGGGGTTCGAGATAGTGGTGGGTTCAGGTCACTTTCCGCCAAGTTTCATCCAACCACATCTTCGCACCTCTGATCGTGTATACGATGAAACAATAGAACAGCTCCCTCTTTCATGAAATCGCTGTCTACAATTATCTGTAGATGTTGAACTTCTTCCTGTAGCTCAGCATCACAACTTGGATAATATGGACGTCCAACATCTACAGTTTTTAAGCAGTATATGTAGACGGAAACGATTATTTTACGTTGCGGTAAATTTCGAAGTAAACTCTGCTTTCGTCCAAAAGCATGATAGTTTCCTTTTTTATACTCGTGTCTCGCTTCAGTCCTTTAGCCACAAAGCGAAGTGGATCTTGATATCCACGCGTTCAGTTTGACCTCGTGTTTTTTCTCCAACATAAACTTCATTTTTGAAGCATATTAACACTCCAATCTCCAGTCACGTACATACCTCTCTCCTTTGCTGCACTGAAGCCCAAAGAATCCCAGGTGCTCCTTCGGCTTTTGAAAGAGGTTTTCTTCCGGTGTGCAACGGCACAATAATCTATTATCGTCGCGTCTGAAAATTCCCTTGACTTTATGGTTTTCACATAAGCCTGGAACTTTCTACAGCCACTGATGCATCACCCCATTTTTTCACAATTCAAGACTCATTATGTATGCTTGCACAACGAATACTGTCTCAACACTGGAATTTGGACAACACTTCGTCACTATCTGTGAATTATGCACACCAAAGTCCCGTCACCATTTCGTTTGTTTGTTTTTGCGGAAGCTTACAGTGTATTGTTGGATTGTTCCGACCATCTGAGAAAAGTTAGCGATATGAATTCTTTTGAGCTCAGTTCAGATTAGTCACTTTTTGTGCAACGCTTACCCGCTGTCGCCTCGCGCGTTTATTTTTTCAAAATATATATGTGTTGTACTACTCACTAAACCTGACGGTGACCGAACCATTCACTGTGACAACAAAACTCGTCGTTTTCGCCCATTTGAGTCACGTTCACTTTCTCACCGAGTGAGACAGATCTTTTTTTCTCAGATCCGTGGAGCGCACATTAGGTGAATCAGTCTAATCGTGAATTCCCCACTCTCTTTTTCAAGCGGTCCTTAATGAAGGGCTGCACTTGCGTGAATGGTTCTGTGTACTCTGGTTATCCCCCTTGTAGTCAACGTTCATGCAAGCTGGACTTAGTCCGACAAAGCCACTGTGCCGGTTTTTCTTGAGGGAAGAAATTGACCCGTTCCGATCCTCAAAATGTGGTTTGTTTCTTCAAAGGTGGTTCCTACTATGTTGTACCTCGTACAAACGTCTCTTCCCGAGCGTTCATTTTGTTCCTAATGATGGCAGTCTTCCTTACGTTGACATCGCTACATCCATAAAAGATCAAGGATGTTTAGCATATTGGCCGCCTTAGTCACCGATGTTTGCTCTCCATTGCACGTATAGAAGGGGACACAGCAAGTTACCAGTAATAAAGTTGGGAGACGGGTTTGTGGTGGTAAGAGATAAACAGGTTCACTCAGATTAATCCTGAAATTGCTTCGACTCAGATGATTAGACAGTGTTTCGGAAACGGTAAATTACCGTTTCAATTTGATCATCACCCACAATTGATCGCAGCCGTCGCATTCCCATAGACTATCCGGTCGGCCCCTTTTGTGGGTGTAGTTCAAATTGAAATAAACCAAATCCCCGACTATTCATCAGTAAATTACCGTTTGCCACACCATACATTCTCTGCTTCTGGCGTAAGTTGCAAATTGGGTCTGGGAATGAAAATAGCCACTGATTCGTTAATAACTGTTAATTATGTTGGTCCCATAATCTGGTGACCTCGTGATACACCTAGCATCTCACTAAAGACATTGCGAAGGATGGCGTGTAACAGGATTCATTGGCTTGAACATAGCTTTTTTACTGGACTACCTGTAATGTGTGGACGGTTGGTGAAGCCAGACAGTGAAGGCCGTTAACCGGTTGCTCTGCAGGCATCACCTTGCATGCAGCTCTTCGTTTGTGATCATGTTTTGCTTGAATTTGTTGGTGTAACGTTCTCCTACGTATGGACACGCATCATAATCATTACAATAGCCTTGAGTCTGACCAGAAGGAACCGTCTGACGGTGTTACTGAACTATGCGTAACTGTCAACGGTTCCTAGTGGATTACCTGCAATTAAGAACAGGAGTGGATACGCCCCAGTGTTGAAGCGGCGCTTTTAGTTTTGGAGGTGCGGAGCACATTCTGTACAAACCAACCCGGTCATTCACCATGTTCAAAATGGTTTGCAGGTCACCGGCAGACGGGCTAAGGTAGAGGACCATACGCATATTCCATGTCGGTGTACCTAGCATCAGCAGGAAGCTCAACACCAAGCTCACTGAATTCCTCAGGCGCACCTTCCAAAGTGTCGTCCATGACAAAATTGGACATTAATGCTTGGGGACTTCATCTACGAGATCCTTTACCTCCCTGTTACCACTGGTATTTTATTGTACTTTGGCTTACATGCATATTCTGCAACGTAGCTGGGTATATGTATCGTAATGTGGATTTGAAACGTTACGATAAATCATTTACCACTCAGTACCTATCCTTTTTACATATTGTATATATATATATACATACATATGAATGTGGATATTCTACGTTTATTGTGCTAATGTAAGCATGGCCTTCGTGACTGAGAAGTGTGTTGTTAGCTTTATCGAATTTGAATACTCATAATGTAACTGTGTAAAGCCTATAAAGGAGGCGATTGGATCTACTGGTTTCACCCATGGTGCTTCTCAGTCTGCAGCCGATGCATGCTTAACAGGCTCTTAAGTCAGTCATACTTGTCAGTGGTTATCCATTGTTTTTAAAGTGTTCACGCAGTAGCATTTAGACATCCAATTCTCTAAGCAATGCCTGTGCGTCCACTCAAACTTACTTACATTGTTTATAAGCATGCGGGACGTGATGTTACGGCAGGCATTTGTTATGGTTAGTTCTGTTTTTGTTGTTTATCTTGAGCTTGCATGTACCCAGAGCGTTTCAACTTCGGATGACATGAGTAGTAATTGTAGCTGCACGATGTATTCCGTTGAATATCACGAATAAGCTCAACACTTCACGTCGTTTCGGTTTGCTAAGTCCAAACGATAACAAGATGTTTAGTCGCGCTCTAAAATGTGGATGCGTATCATCTCAGCTTGGTTATTGTAGACCGCTGTTTGTCCATAGGTTTATCGGCTGTTCCAGCAGGGAGAAAAGCGTTTGCTTGTGCGTTCCTGCCTTTATGCTGGTCGGTGAAAAATGCTGTTAGACGGTTTATAGGTCTAGTGAAAAAGTGAATGAAACTAAATTGAAGGTAAATTCATTGAAACTGCTGGCTGCAATCATTTCAGGAACGAAAACTGAAACACACTGAAACATCATTTAACCAGACATGCGCGATTTATAATCTGTGTGAATGAACCAGCATAGCGGTCAGGAAACTTGTAGTGCCGGTTGTCTTTCACATATGTGCCGGCCAAGTAGTATTTTAAAAATCTCAACCGATTCAGCTGTGATCGCAGGGTTGGGTAATGCGTTCCAATGTGAACAGATCCTAACTGTGAAGCAGTTCTGTCTACAAAGTAACCTGCAACTCAGCTTCGGCGAGTGAACTCTTAATCGTTCATCCTTAGTGCTACGGCCCGAGCCACAGTACCTTTTGGTCAGGCTCATGGCTGTTATGATGATGATGATGATGATTTAGTGGGAGATATGCCAATAGATGACTCGGGGCATTGAGTATTGCAGATAAGAATTAGGTCTCTCCTGTGATATCTGTATTGGTTGTTACGCTTACCTCCATCTGTGTAGTCGTAGTTTGACATTGTATCGAGTATTCAGTTCACATATTGTTTCAAAGGATGCATTTGAGTGGTTTACTGATTGCGATTTTTCTTTTTTGCTTTCATTACTCCTTATATCCATTTCGTCTTACTTCAGTATAACGTTAAACTACGGTGATTGCCCACTGACTGTATAAGGCACTATCAGTCAACTCACTATATTCCATCTTTTCTTCCCCGTGAAACCTAAGGTGCCAGTAAACACTATGTATACATTTACGGCGAAAACAAATATTGTTCACTCGAAGATGTGTTAAGTAGTTTCATCTTACATAAACAAAATCCAGAATTTAAAGGTGAACTTTGGTCAAATAACTGACGCACGCCACCTCACCGGCCAGGTATGAAGAGATGTTCACGCTGACATCGGTTACTTGTTGACATACACTTTGTATGGAAGCTTAACATGAGGACTTATCTATCAACTGCTCATACATGCGTTGCTCACGTAGTGCCGATCGATTTGTACAGCTGAGCCAATAATTGTTTATTTTGACGCGCGATGGACCGTTTTGAGCATCTGATTTATTCTGAATAATCCAGATATCAGCGCGAGTTCTGGCAGCCGTTTGCCTTCTGTCACCGGCGGCACATCTGAGAGGTTTGTCCAAGATTACACACTGGGTCTGGCTTCTAAAAAAAGAAAGACCACAAATCAATAAAAATGAAGCACCTAAATACAGGATGCGGAAATCGTAGTTGAAACTGCATGATTTTGTCATTCTAAAAACGTTACATTCATCGTAATCTCTTAACTCCATTGGCCAGAAAGCTATCCCTCGCGTTTCGCGAAAGTGTTGTCAAGATAGATAGGCGGTCTGTAAGCGAGGTGCAGTTACCTCACAAATGCTACAACGTTATATTTTCTGACGGAGATGGAATCAGTCTGGGTGGTTTAGACGGCAAAATATTATCGAGAGGATACGATAGTGACATCAGAGGTGTGAAAGAAGTAGGATTATGGTTTCGGATGCTATTTGTAATCACAAAGGAGGATACATTCCCTCCTTGAGTGCAAACTGTACTGAAGCGTTATAAGTGTGTTTATTTTTTGTACTGTTCATTAGCAGACAATTGTCAACAGTGTTTCAACAGGACATTGCTTCGGTGTAGTTTACCATAATGCGGTTATAGAATAATCAAATCATCGCGCTGCTCTTGTTTCTGTGTGGTCATAGTTTACATATTATTGCAAGCTTTTGGGGCATCGTATCAAACTACGGTTATAAAGGCAGATATCAACGTCACTTGTGCATTGAGTTTAAACATCAGGTAGAATTTCATTGGAACTCTGTTAGTCAGAACTTTTTAAGGAACTGTTTTGAAACTACGCAAACATGTTATATCCTAACTGTTGTTCATTGAGGAACATATTTGAGTATGTGACTAACATCGACCCTACCGTCTTCATCTGTCTGTTTTCTAACGTGGGTCGACACATTGGTAGCCACAAAGAAGCCATTTCGTTGATATTACCCTATTCTTGTTTGTAACTCGATTGCTGGTTTACTAAGTTTGAACGTCTTGATGTTGAATGTTTGAGTTTCGACGAAAGGTCCCAGCTTATTGAGCTTTATTCACTTTTTCTTTATTATTTGTAAAAACTAACACTTACTTTCTCGTAGTGGTGTATATCCAGGCACACTAGGATTGGAGGTTGTTTTGGCTGGGTTGTTTGTGAAGTAAGCTCACTTACTGACGTGTGGCAGTGAAATTTGTAAGGTTAGTGATACTTTACTCTCAATTATAGTTCGTTTTTTTAACGTTCAGGCATCTTGATTTAACTGCTTGAGTTTAAAAATAATTAATTTCAGCAGTTAGGTTCTCCTCCTCTCTTTTTTTTAGCTAGGGCTGGCTTTTTAATTTTTGCATGCCAAGTATACTTCCTCGAGTACCGCCGATGTATTACTGTTTTTGTTGTTATTTAAAACAACTATGTCTCCGAATGAATGTAGAACGCCCAAGTAAGATTATCTGAGATTTACTCTACGGAGACGTTTCGACTGACCTCATCGGTTACGAAGCGCAGACTATGATCAGTTGGCATACCTTAATTCAAATAACCGTAGAATGGGAATGATTCATTGGCTGCAATAAGAATATCACACAGAACCAGTCACGTTCGAATAGATAATTATGAGTTAAAAACAAACAAACAAACTTCAAACGGATCCAGTACGGATGCAAACAATATCGATCTTACGATGAGGCACTCGGAACTAAACGAAAGCTAATAGATAATCTAAGAATAAGCTTAAAACGAAAGAAAAGTAATTCTATATAAACAACATAACTGAAACAACCACTTAACGAATAATACAAACTCATGGCTACCAACCCTTAACATGACGGTGATGATAGGTTAACTACCATTTGCTTCTGTACACAAAGTGAAGGAGCTACCCAACATGAGACCTTCCTCCGGCCAACTGCTTATCCCCCTGATCACTCAATCTGATTTTTCCACTTTCCGGTGACGCAATTGACAAGGCCACGAAACAGATGTCTGGCGGATGCTTCTTAAGTTTATATATATATATATATATATATATATATATATATAAATTGCCAACTTTTATCCGAAAAGATAGATATATATATGTTTTTCCACAATAACAAACGAGTGGTCTTGGTTTGAAAAATATTATAATTGAACGATTCTCTTCCGGGCAAACAGGTGGGCAATATTTACGTTAGCACCTATGTGATCATATCCAAATCTGTTGTGGTTTGATCTTTTTCGTTCTTTTCAAGCTTGGTTTAAACACTAGTGGTTATACATGGGGTTGCGCATTTGTTTTTTGCCTATTGATCTGTACAAGTTTGCCCTGATTTAAGTAACTAATGAACTTTTCAAAATTTGCATAACGCTCTTCTGCTTTGACGTTAGTAGTCTGTTTTGCAGTTAAATCGGTCATATTCATAAGTAATTCTGTGTGTGTGCATGTGTTCTGTCGGCCTCAGTTTGCTATTTTGCGTCTCATTAAATCCAATTTCGACTGCAGTGTTTTGGTCTAGCCTGTGTATCGATAGGTTGAGCTGACAAACGTAACCTGAAAACATTTTGCTTTTGCCCCTTGACCTTGTTTGTAACTTATTTGATGTGAACTATAATCTTGTTAAGTTCATCTTTTGTCAGGTTTATAGAAATCAACAATATCAATGGATGTGACATCTTATCGAATCCCAACTTCCAGTTTAATGGTTTGTACCCTGACTATTGCATTCCTCTGTCTGATTTGCAACAGCTACAGTTCATGGAGAAATGAGGATCTCATGTCTAAAACGTTCCGCGTTTGTTCCGTCACATCACTTTCGTGATCTCATTATTTCTACATCTACATATGCAAATTAGTAGTCGATTGAGTTCCGCGAAATGTGGGACCGTTTCAAATGCAACCTAGAGCCAGCCAAGTTGTGACCACGTTGTGACACCCCTCATGGATCGCTGGTGTTGATCGTCACTTTTTGTCGTTGCGCACTCAGTCGCACTGCACTAACTCAATTTGGTCCAATTTAGTCATAAAATGCCAATAAACTTCAGTCAGTCTGCTTTTACGACTTGTTCGCACGGATGCACGATACCCAACGGGATACTTTCGAGCGACTAGTGCGAATTGGTGCGCGCCACTCAGTTGGAGCTGCGATCGGCGCGTACACCCGCGCCAGTGCGTGCATGTGTGTGTGTGTCTGTTTTTGCGGATAATGATCGTCACTGTTAGCAGTAGTGCATTCGTCATCCATTTGCTGCACCCTCCTCCTCCGCATTACTTGCACCGCGTTTTCATCATTACCGTAATTTTGTTGCTGCCACTGCTGCTTCTGCCACGTTTTTTCTTCTATTCGCACTTCCACAGCAACACTTAAGCTTCTGTTTTATGACATTTCACTTGGTTTATATCCGATTGCGATTTGTCGCAGTGGTTGAGTGACACGATGACGGTTGTCTGTTCCGGATGCCTACTTGTGGGATGGTGGTGATGATAGTATTTGATTGGCTTGGAGCTTATCGGTTGGACACCTTTTTCGCGTTCGCACGGGCGCACGGTTGACCAACTCCGGTACATTTCGTTGACCACAAAGCGCCCCTCACATTTTTCACATTAAGATAATTTGTTGATTTGTACACCTCTGGTAATGTCAGAGTGCATTTAGGCTCATTGTTGGTCATATGTACGCGTGTACGTTGTCTCTGTAAAAAATGTTCCCTCGTTTGAGTCAAGCGGACAACTGTTTCGATCACAGTGCTTTACTTTCAAGTGTGTTGTGGAATATTGGATAGTGCCGTATCATCAGCTCGATAGTTCTCATTGTGTGAGCAATCTAAAGTTAGATACAGACGGGAAACAAGTTTAGTGGAAAACCCAGTTACAACCGTCCCATCTGTTCTAAACGGTGAACGGTGTCAATTTTACTCTAGTGCTCTGCAGCACAGGCTGTTAAGTCATTAGTTTTGTCTGCAATTCCTAACTGTTATTCCTTTTAAGTCCGGGTGTCTTGTCATTATCTCATTCCACCAGTGATGGTGGCGATAGTACTGGTTTCGTATTGCATCAGCAGAGCAAGTGAGCGAAAATATACTACAGTCGAACCCTCCCTCACTGTTCTATCAAATTTAACTCTTAGAATGCTTCCGGCCTTCACTTCTAATGATTCTTCTACACTTCCTACACAGATGGGTCTGATTTCCTTTTCTTTTGAATTCATATTTCCTATCTCTTCATGTATTTGTGGCAATTAAGCATTAGTACTGCAGTTAGTAGTCGTGATGATGAGCAGGTAAATCAAAGCACTGCTTTGTCGAATTTCCCATGCTCTCTTAAGCCACAATAAAGCAATTGGTGTCACATTAGTATTAAACTGAGTATCTAGTACAAAAAGAAAAGAGATGAACGCCACTGACGGTGGTTATTTGTTAGGGTGGACCATTTCACAAATGGGCTGTTGCTGCTCACCAAACGGAGATGTTTATACAACTGTTGCATAGTCATATTTTACCCATGGTTAGTAACTTAATAGGTTGAGTTGAACAAAGGAAGATAAGACAACACCGTCACCATCACGCACTTGATTAAAACCAAGGAATTTCTATGCATCAAGTATATCTTACAAGTCACCATGGTCACCAGGCTGACCGAACACGACCAAAAGAAATTGGTTTGATATTGAACAAAGTACCTTATAAACTACTGTTTGTGCTCCGAAACGTATATATATATATATATATATATATATATATATATATATATATATATATATA